>JADMLD010000410.1:0-16730 GCA_017589585.1 Phylloscopus whistleri | reverse complement strand
CCCCTATTTAATTTAATGGATCTGAAGCCACGCCCCTTCCCATTGATTTTAATGGGGCTGAAGCCACGCCCCCTCCCATTGATTTTAATGGGGCTGAGGCCACGCCCCCTCCCATTGATTTTAACGGGGCTGAAGCCACGCCCCCTCCAATTGAATTCAATGCAGCTGAAGCCCCGCCCCATTTTCCCCAAACCACGCCCCCTCCCGTTGATCGCAATGGGTGCCTAGGCCCCGCCCACCTGTCAATCAAGTCCTGGGGGAGTTTCCGGAGGAGCCTCCGGAGCAGCAGCGCCGCCAAATGTCGAACCTGGGAGCCCAAAATCCCCCAAATTCACCCCAAAAATCCACCTGGGAGCCCCAAAATCCCCCAAATTCACCCCAAAATCCACCTGGGAAATCCCAAAAATTCACTCAGGAACCGGAATCCCCTGAAATTCCCCCCAAAATTCCCCAAAATCCCCTCAGAGATCCCCAGATCCCCTCAAGATCCCCAAAATTCCCCCCAAAAAATCCCAAAATTCCACTTAAATCCCCTCAAAATCCCCAAATTCTCCCCAAAATCTCCCAAATTTGCCCCAAAAATCCCAAAATTCCCCCCAAATCCCCTCAGGAATTTCCAAATCCCCTCAGGAATTCCCGAATCCCCTCAGAAATTCCCCAATTCCCGCCCAAAAATCCCCTCAGGACCCCTCAAGATCCCCCAAATTCACCAAAAAAATCCCAAAATTCCACTTAAATCCCCCCAAAAATCCAAAATCCCCTCAGGAATTCCCAAAATTGCCCCAAAATCCCAAAATTCCCCCCAAATCCCCTCAGGAATTCCCGAATCCCCTCAGAAATTCCCAAATTCCCGCCCAAAATCCCCTCAGGACCCCTCAAGATCCCCCAAATTCACCAAAAAAATCCCAAAATTCCACTTAAATCCCCCCAAAAACCCCCAAATTCCCCCAAATTTGCCCCAAAATCCCAAAATTTCCCCCAAATCCCCTCAGGAATTCCCGAATCCCCTCAGAAATTCCCGAATTTCCCCTCAAAAATCCCCTCAGGACCCCTCAAGATCCCTCAAATTCACCAAAAAAAATCCCAAAATTCCACTTAAATCCCCCCAAAAATCCCAAAATTCCCCCAAATTTGCCCCAAAATCCCAAAATTCTCCCCAAATCCCCTCAGAAATTCCCAAATTTGCCCCAAAATCCCAAAATTTCCCCCAAATCCCCTCAGAAATTCCCGAATTTCCCCTCAAAAATCCCCTCAGGACCCCACAAGATCCCCCAAATTCCCCAAAAAAAATCCCAGAATTCCACTTAAATCCTCCCAAATCCCAAAATCTCCCTAAAATCCCCTCAGGAATTCCCAAATTTGCCCCAAAAATCCCAAAATTTCCCCCAAATCCCCTCAGGAATTCCCGAATCCCCTCAGAAATTCCCGAATTCCCGCCCAAAATCCCCTCAGGACCCCTCAAGATCCCCCAAATTCACCAAAAAATCCCAGAATTGCACTTAAATCCCCCCAAAAACCCCCAAATTCCCCCAAATTTGCCCCAAAATCCCAAAATTTCCCCCAAATCCCCTCAGGAATTCCCGAATCCCCTCAGAAATTCCCGAATTCCCGCCCAAAATCCCCTCAGGACCCCTCAGGATCCCCCAAATTCCCCAAAAAAATCCCAGAATTCCACTTAAATCCCCCCAAAAACCCCCAAATTCCCCCAAATTTGCCCCAAAATCCCAAAATTCTCCCCAAATCCCCTCAGGAATTCCCAAATTTGCCCCAAAAATCCCAAAATTTCCCCCAAATCCCCTCAGGAATTCCCGAATCCCCTCAGAAATTCCCAAATTCCCACCAAAATTCCCTCAGGACCCCTCAAGATCCCCCAAATTCACCAAAAAAAATCCAGAATTCCACTTAAATCCCCCCAAAAATCCCAGAATTCCACTTAAATCCCCCCAAAAATCCCAAAATCCCCTCAGGAATTCCCAAAATTGCCCCAAAAATCCCAAAATTTCCCCCAAATCCCCTCAGGAATTTCCAAATCCCCTCAGGAATTCCCGAATCCCCTCAGAAATTCCCGAATTCCCCGCCCAAAATCCCCTCAGGACCCTCAAGATCCCCCAAATTCACCAAAAAATCCCAGAATTCCACTTAAATCCCCCCAAAAATCCCAAAATCCCCTCAGGAATTCCCAAAATTGCCCCAAAAAATCCAAAATTCCCCCCAAATCCCCTCAGGAATTCCGAATCCCCTCAGAAATTCCCAAACTCCCGCCCAAAACCCCCTCAGGACCCCTCAAGATCCCCCAAATTCCCCCAAAAAAATCCCAAAATTCCACTTAAATCCCCCAAAAATCCCAGAATTGCACTTAAATCCCCCCAAAAATCCCAAAATTCCCCCAAAATTGCCCCAAAATCCCCAAATTTCCCCCAAATCCCCTCAGGAATTCCCGAATCCCCTCAGAAATTCCCGAATTCCCGCCAAAATCCCCTCAGGACCTGCGGCCTCTCCGCCTCCCTCAGCAGCACCGCGAGCCCTTCGGGCCCCTCCGGCTCCTCCAGCGCCTCCCGCAGCCGAGCCGTGGCCTGCAGGAAAAAAAAAAAACCCCTCGGGAATCCTAAAAAAATTCCCAATTTTTCCCCAAAATTCCCAAACTTTCCCCCAAATTCCCGCGACCTGGCGAATCCTGGCGTTGTCCGGCTCCAGGAGCTCCGTCAGGAGCTGCTCCAGCACGGGCGCCGCCATTTTAGAAAGCGCGGGCGCCGCCATGTCGCGGAAGAGGCGGCGAGAAGCGGAAGTAGGGCGGAGCGCCGCCGGAAGTGGGCGGGGCTAAACGCCGCGCTGGCCGGCTGGGAGGACTCCTCTATGGTTGTCAGGGGTTTGGGGCTAAAAACGACGAAATCGGGCAAAAATTTTATCAATTTGGGGGCTCAAAATGTGGAATTTGGGGCCGGAAGTTGGAATTGGGGGGGTAAAGACGTCGGTTTGGGGGTGCAAAGGGCGAGTTTGGGGTGAAAAGGAGGCGATTCGGGGGTAAATTTGGGTCGCTTTGGGGAATTCCTGAGGGGATTCGGGGGGAAATTTTGGGTTTTTGGGGATAATTTTGGGAATTCCTGAGGGGATCTGGGGACTCGTGAGGGGATTCGGGGTGATTTAGGTGGAATTCTGGGGTTTTTTTGGGGGAATTTTGAGGGGACCTGAGGGGATTTGGCGGGAATTTTTGGGGGGGAAATTTTGGCGGATCCTGAGGGGGTTTTGAGGAGAATTTCGGGGCTTTTTTGGCGCCGATTTTTGGCGGATTTTTTTGGCAAATCCGGGGAATCCTGAGGGGGGGGGTTGGGTGGTGGTTCCAAACGAGGAGTTTCGGGGTTAAAAACGGCGATTTTGGGGCGCTGAAAAGGTCGAATTCGGGCTTTGGAAGCAGCAGGAGTTTTGGGGCCAAACCCGGCGATTTTGGGGTTTTCCTGCGCCTAAAAAAAGGGGAATTTTGGTCCTTAAAAGCCCCACCCCCCCCCACCGTGAGGCCAGGCAGGAAATGACGTCACAGACACGGTGATGACGTCACGACCCCGGCGCTGACGTCATCAGGAAACCTTTATTAAATAACAACCGCGGGGGGGGGGGAAGGGGGCGGGGAAAACCAGAGGTGGGCGTGGCTTGAGGGCGGGGAGGCGTGGTCCCAGCGAGGCCACGCCCCCCTCAGGCCCCCCTGGCCACGCCCCCGCGCAGGGCCAGCACAAGATGGAGGACGGAGCCCCCCTGGATTTTGTAGTCGGCCGCCGTCTTCTCATCGTTCCTGGGGAGGGGGGAGGGGTCAGGGAAAGCCACGCCCACCCGAGCCACGCCCACCCTGCCCCACCCCCCCCCCTTCAACTCCACTGTCCCAAAATTCGGCCGCTTTTACCCAAATTTCTCCCTTTTTAACCCGAATTTTTACCCCAAATTCCCCAATTTTACCCCAAATTCCCCAATTTCAACCCAAATTCCCCAATTTTACCCCAAACTTCCCAATTTTACCCCAAATTTCCCAATTTTACCCCAAATTCCCCAATTTTACCCCAAATTCCCCGATTTTACCCCAAATTCCCCAATTTTACCCCAAATTTCCCCCGATTTTACCCCAAATTTCCCCAATTTTACCCCAAATTCCCCAATTTTACCCCAAATTCCCCAATTTTACCCCAAATTCCCCGATTTTACCCCAAATCCCCCGATTTTACCCAAATTCCCCGATTTTTACCCCAAATTCCCCCGATTTTACCCCAAATTCCCCGATTTTACCCCAAATTCCCGATTTTACCCCAAATCCCCAATTTTTACCCCAAATTTCCCAATTTTACCCCAAATCCCCCCAATTTTACCCAAATTCCCCAATTTTACCCAAATTCCCCAATTTTACCCCAAATTCCCCCAATTTTACCCCCAAATTCCCCGTTTTTACCCCAAATTCCCCAAATTTTACCCCAAATTCCCCAATTTTACCCCAAATTCCCCAATTTTACCCCAACTTCCCAATTTTACCCCAAATTCCCCAATTTTACCCCAAATTTCCCAATTTTACCCCAAATTCCCCAATTTTACCCCAAATTCCCCCGATTTCTACCCCAAATTCCCGATTTTACCCCAAATTTCCAATTTTACCCCAATTTTACCCAAATTCCCCAATTTTACCCCAAATTTCCCCAATTTTACCCCAAATCCCCCGATTTTACCCCAAATCCCCCGATTTTACCCCAAATTCCCCATTTTACCCCAAATTCCCCATTTTTACCCCAAATTCCCAATTTTACCCCAAATTCCCCAATTTTACCCAAATTCCCCCAATTTTACCCCAAATTCCCCCAATTTTACCCCAAATCCCCCAATTTTACCCCAAATTTCCCCGATTTTACCCCAAATTCCCCAATTTTACCCCAATTTCCCAATTTTACCCCAAATTCCCCAATTTTACCCCAAATTCCCCAATTTCAACCCAAATTCCCCAATTTTACCCCAAATTCCCCAATTTACCCCAAATTCCCCAATTTTACCCCAAATTCCCCAATTTTACCCCAAATTTCCCCCAATTTTACCCCAAATTCCCCAATTTTACCCCAAATTCCCCAATTTTACCCCAAATTTCCCTGATTTTACCCCAAATTCCCCAATTTTACCCCAAATTCCCCAATTTTACCCCAAATTTCCCCGATTTTACCCCCATATTTCCCCAATTTTGCCCCAAATTCCCCAATTTCAACCCAAATTCCCCCAATTTTGCCCCAAATTCCCCAATTTTACCCCAAATTTCCCCAATTTCCCCGCCCCTTTAAGCCCCTCCCACCTAGGCCACGCCCCTCCCGCTCCGGCCACGCCCCTCCCGCTTAAGCCACGCCCCTCCCGCTTAAGCCACGCCCCCGCCGCCATTTTGAACCCTTTCCCCTCCATTTAAACCCCAATTTTCCCATTTTCCCGCCATTTTAAGCCCCTCCCACCAAGCCACGCCCCTCAAGCCCCGCCCCCCTTAAGCCCCGCCCACTCGCGGCCACGCCCCGCCCCCCGCAGGCCCCGCCTACATCTGCTTGCCGCTGTAGATCAGCCGCTGCTGCTGAGGGGGGATCCCTTCCTTCTCCTCCACGCGCTCTTTGATTCGCTCCACCTGCGCCAAAACCACACCTGGGCACACCTGGGCACACCTGGGGCACACCTGGGCACACCTGGGGCACGCCCGGGCACGCCCGGGCACAGCCGGAGGGAGTTACGGCAGCGGCCGCTCCGGACGGGCGCCGCCATTTTGTAGAAAAAGCGCGGGCGCCGCCATTTTGGGTCATAGAGAGGCAGGAAGTGGGGGAGGAGCGCCGCCGGAAGTGGGCGGGGCTAAGGGGGGGTTGGAGGACTCGGGTGTGGGTCTGAAAGGGGGGAGGGGGGCGGGAGGGAACTGGGAGGGACTGGGAGGAACTGGGAGGGAACTGGGAGGGACTGGGAGGGACTGGGAGGGAAATGGGAGGGACTGGGATGAACTGGGATGAACTGGGAGGAACTGGGAGGGAACTGCGGGGGCACTGGGACCAGTTTGGGCCACACTGGAAGCACTGGGATGAAACTGGGAGAGACTGGGATGAACTGGGAGGGACTGGGATGGAACTGGGTGAGACTGGGATGAACTGGAACACACCTGAGCCATACTGGGATGAACTGGGAGAAAATTGGGAGGGACTGGAATGAACTGGGAGGGAACTGGGATAAACTGGGAGAGACTGGGAGGGGAACTGGGGGGCACTGGGACCAGTTTGGGCCACACTGGGAGGAACTGGGAGGGACTGGGATGAACTGGGAGGAGACTGGACCATACTGGGACACGCCTGAGCCATACTGGGATGTACTGGGAGAGAATTAGGAGGGACTGGGAGGGACTGGGATGAACTGGGAGGGACTGGGATGTACTGGAACACACCTGAGCCATACTGGGATGAACTGGGAGAGCACTGGGGGGAACTGGGAGGGCACTGGGACCAGTTTGGGCAACACTGGGAGCACTGGGAGAGAACTGGGATGAACTGGGAGGGGACTGGACCATACTGGGATGTACTGGGAGAGAATTGGGAGGGACTGGGAGGGCACTGGGCCGTACTGGGATGGACTGGGATGAACTGGGAGGGCACTGGGCCGTACTGGGATGAACTGGGATGAACTGGGAGGGCACTGGGCCATACTGGGATGAACTGGGAGGGCACTGGACCATACTGGGATGAACTGGGATGAACTGGGAGGGCACTGGGCCATACTGGGATGAACTGGGATGAACTGGGATGAACTGGGATGAACTGGGAGGGCACTGGGCCGTACTGGGATGGACTGGGAGGGCACTGGGCCGTACTGGGATGGACTGGGCTGAACTGGGAGGGCACTGGGCCGTACCGGCACCAACTGGGCCGCCCCTCCCCCTGACTGGGAGACCCCTTGGGGCTTCCCCCGCCCCCACCCCCACCCCCAACTGGTCCGTACTGGTCCATACTGGTCCATACTGGTCCATACTGGGCGCTCACCTTGTCCGTGGGCTCGATGTCGATCTCGATCTCTTTCCCCGTCAGCGTCTGTAGGGGGCGCCATCATCCCACAATGCACCGCGCGCTCCCCTCAGCACAATCCCGCCCGAACCCCGCGGATTTCACCCCGAAATCCCCTCCGCGCCCCCCCCGCCCGCCCCGGGGCATGCCGGGAACCCCGCGGGTTTGCCCGAAATCCGCTTTTTTCGCCCCAAAAAAACCACAAAAAACCGCCACCTTGACTTTGATCAGCATCGTGGCGGCCGCGGCGCTCTCCGGAGCCGCCGAGCGGAAGCGGAAGTGCGGCCCCGCGCCCCGCGGCGCCCGAACGCGAAATGGCGGCCGGAGCGCTTTGCCCGCAAGCGAAATGGCGGCGCTTGTAGTTCGCGGCGCGCTTCCGGGTTCTCGACGCGCGCCATTGGTTGGCGGCGCTGCCACTCAAAGGCGGGGGCGGAAACGGGGGAAAAACGCCGGAATTGTCGGGTTTAACCCCAAATTTTGGGGTGTAAGCGCTCGGTGACGTCACGGCAGGAGGGTTAACCCCTCCGCAGCCTTGCCGAGCTGCGATTGGCCCCCAAAATCGCCCCCTAAAACCTCATTGGTCGCTGCCATCTCCCCCTCCCCCGCTTCGGAATGGTTTGCCCCACGCAAATGAGGGGGCGGGGCTTCCTCACTCACCGTAAGGGGAGAAGCGGAGTGGGCGGAGCCGGCGGCGCTGGGGGCGGGGCTTCACCCTGAATGGATTAGTTAGCAGTGATTAATTAGCAAACCAATTAGCAACGCCATAGGGGCAGGGGCTTGTGGGCGTGGCTACTCACGTGGGCGTGGCTTTCCGAGCCGGAAGTGGGCGCGGCACCGGCGCTGTGGGCGGAGCTAAAGGTGAGGGAGGCGCCTCGTTTGCACATCACCCGCCCCGCCCCCTTTAAGCCCCGCCTACCCGGGTGGGCGTGGCCAACCTCGGCCAGGTAGCGGCGCAGGATGGGGAGGGGGCGTGGCCTGGAGCCCGGAGGGGCGTGGCTTCGGCAGAGCCGCTCCAGCTGCACCGGTAAGGAGAAAAGGGGCGGGGCTTCAGCAAAAAGGGGCGGGGCCAGGGACGATTTGGGGGGGGAATTTAGGGGGAAAATTCGGCGAAAATTTGGGAAAAAATTGTAGAAATTTGAGGGATTTGGGGGGATTTTGGGGAAATTTGGGGAAATTTGGGTGACTTTTGTTCGTTTTGGGAATTTTGGGCTGAATTTTGGACGATTTGCATGAAATTTGGGGCATTTCAGTCGATTTTGGGTGAATTAGGGGGAATTTTGGGGGAATTTTGGGGAATTTTGGGTGAATTTTGGGTGAATTTTGGGGAATTTTGGGTGAATTTTGAGTGAATTTTGGGTGAATTTTGGGTGAATTTTGGGTGAATTTTGGGGAATTTTGGGTGAATTTTGGGTGAATTTTGGGTGAATTTTGGGTGAATTTCGGGTGAATTTTGGGTGAATTTCGGGTGAATTTTGGGTGAATTTTGGGTGAATTTTGGGTGAATTTTGGGTGAATTTTGGGTGAATTTTGGGGAATTTTGGGTGAATTTTGGGGAATTTTGGGGGAATTTTGGGGGAATTTTGGGGGAATTTGGGTGAATTTTGGGGGAATTTTGGGGGAATTTTGGGGGAATTTGGGTGAATTTGGGGGAATTTGGGGGAATTTTGGGGGAATTTTGAGTGAATTTTGGGGGAATTTTGGGTGAATTTTGGGGGAATTTTGGGTGAATTTTGGGGAATTTTGGGTGAATTTTGGGTGAATTTCGGGTGAATTTTGGGTGAATTTTGGGTGAATTTTGGGTGAATTTTGGGTGAATTTCGGGTGAATTTTGGGGGAATTTTGGGTGAATTTTGGGTGAATTTTGAGTGAATTTTGGGTGAATTTTGGGTGAATTTTGGGGGAATTTGGGTGAATTTTGGGTGAATTTGGGTGAATTTTGGGTGAATTTTGGGTGAATTTTGGGTGAATTTTGGGTGAATTTTGGGTGAATTTTGGGGAATTTTGGGTGAATTTTGGGTGAATTTTGGGTGAATTTTGGGTGAATTTTGGGTGAATTTTGAGTGAATTTTGGGTGAATTTTGGGTGAATTTTGAGTGAATTTTGGGGGAATTTTGGGCGAATTTTGGGTGGATTTTGGGGGAATTTTGGGGAATTTTGGGGGGAATTTTGGGGAATTTTGGGGGAATTTTGGGTGAATTTCGAGGGAATTTGGGGGAATTTTGGGGAATTTTGGGTGAATTTCGGGGGAATTTTGGGGGAATTTTGGGGGAATTTGGGGGAATTTTGGGGAATTTTGGGGGAATTTTGGGGAATTTTGGGGGAATTTTGGGGGAATTTTGGGTGAATTTGGGTGAATTTTGGGGGAATTTTGGGGGAATTTCGGGGGAATTTCGGGGGAATTTCGGGTGAATTTTGGGGGAATTTTGAGGGAATTTTGAGTGAATTTTGGGTGAATTTTGGGTGAATTTTGGGGAATTTTGGGTGAATTTTGGGGAATTTTGGGGAATTTTGTGGGGAATTTTGGGTGAATTTTGGGGAATTTTGGGTGAATTTTGGGGAATTTTGGGGGACTTTCGGGTGAATTTTGGGGGAATTTTGGGGGAATTTTGGGTGAATTTTGGGGGAATTTTGGGGGAATTTTGGGGGAATTTTGGGGGAATTTTGGGGGAATTTCGGGTGAATTTTGGGGGAATTTTGGGGGAATTTGGGGGAATTTTGGGGAATTTTGGGGGAATTTTGGGGGAATTTTGGCGAATTTTGGGGGAATTTTGGGTGAATTTGGGTGAATTTTGGGGGAATTTTGGGGGAATTTCGGGGGAATTTCGGGGGAAATTCGGGTGAATTTTGGGGGAATTTTGAGGGAATTTTGAGTGAATTTTGGGTGAATTTTGGGTGAATTTTGGGGAATTTTGGGTGAATTTTGGGGAATTTTGGGGAATTTTGTGGGGAATTTTGGGTGAATTTTGGGGAATTTTGGGTGAATTTTGGGGAATTTTGGGGGACTTTCGGGTGAATTTTGGGGGAATTTTGGGGGAATTTTGGGTGAATTTTGGGTGAATTTTGGGGGAATTTTGGGTGAATTTTG
This sequence comes from Phylloscopus whistleri, assembly GCA_017589585.1. Taxonomy (NCBI): domain Eukaryota; kingdom Metazoa; phylum Chordata; class Aves; order Passeriformes; family Phylloscopidae; genus Phylloscopus; species Phylloscopus whistleri. The sequence continues at coordinate 6,614 of JADMLD010000410.1, read as the reverse complement.
GGTGAATTTTGGGGGAATTTGGGGGATTTTGGGGGAATTTTGGGTGAATTTTGGGTGAATTTTGAGTGAATTTTGAGTGAATTTTGGGTGAATTTTGGGTGAATTTTGGGGAATTTTGGGTGAATTTTGGGGAATTTTGGGGAATTTTGTGGGGAATTTTGGGTGAATTTTGGGGAATTTTGGGTGAATTTTGGGGAATTTTGGGGGACTTTCGGGTGAATTTTGGGGGAATTTTGGGGGAATTTTGGGTGAATTTTGGGTGAATTTTGGGGGAATTTTGGGTGAATTTTGGGTGAATTTTGGGGGAATTTGGGGGATTTTGGGGGAATTTTGGGTGAATTTTGGGGGAATTTTGGGGGAATTTTGGGGGAATTTTGGGTGAATTTTGGGGGAATTTTGGGGAATTTTGGGTGAATTTGGGGGAATTTTGGGGAATTTTGGGTGAATTTCCCTCGGCCCCTCTCAGCCCCATTCCCGCCCATTCCTCCACACAACCCGGAAAGGGGGCGTGGTTTCCCCGGAGGGGGCGTGGCCTGTATGAAGCCACGCCCCCCTCGGCCAAGCTCCGCCCCCCCCCCGGGACTCACCTGGGGCAGGTCGGGGGGGGGCAGGGCGCTCTCCAGGCGGCGCAAAAATTCCAGGAAAAGATTCCCGAGGGAATCCCGGAACCGGGAACCGTACTCCGGGGGGGGGAACTGGGATGGACTGGGAGGGACTGGGAGGGACTGGGAGGGACTGGGAGGGAACTGGGAGGGACTGGGAGGGAACTGGGAGGGAACTGGGAGGGAACTGGGAGGGACTGGGATGGACTGGGAGGGACTGGGAGGGACTGGGGGGGACTGGGAGGGAACTGGGAGGAACTGGGGGGGACTGGGAGGGACTGGGGGGGACTGGGAGGGACTGGGAGGGAACTGGGAGGGACTGGGAGGGAACTGGGAGGGAACTGGGAGTTACTAGTTTCTACTGGTTTGGGGATCGGGGTTACTGGGAGCTCACTGGGCCATACTGGTTTATACTGGGAAGCGTCACTGGTTTGAACCGGGACGAACTGGAAGGGACTGGGGCGGGACTGGGAGTTACTGGTTTACACTGGGATGAGCTGGGAGGGAACTGGGGCAAACTGGGAGTTACTGGGAGGGACTGGGAGGGACTGGGAGGGGGTTACTGGTCCGTACTGGTCCGTACTGGTCCGTACAGGTCTCACCTGCAGGAAGGGCCCCAGGCCACGCCCACTTCCCAGAATGCCCAGCACCTGCTCCCGGAAGTGCTCCTCGGCCACGGCCACCAGGGGGTGCCCTTGCAGCGTCTGAGGGGGCGGGGTCTGGCTGAGGCCACGCCCCCTTGTGCCATATATGGGGGTGGGGAAAGGGGGCGGGGCTGGAGTTGGACACGCCCCCCCCCTCTGGGACGGGGTTAAAGGGGGGCCCGGGGCTCCCAGTACGGCCCCAGTTCATCCCAGTATGGCCCCAGTTCATCCCAGTTCATCCCAGTACGGCCCCAGTTCATCCCAGTATGGCCCCAGTTCATCCCAGTTCCTCCCAGTACGGCCCCAGTTCATCCCAGTACGGCCCCAGTGCCCTCCCAGTTCATCCCAGTTCCTCCCAGTTCATCCCAGTTCATCCCAGTTCATCCCAGTTTCTCCCAGTACGGCCCCAGTTCATCCCAGTTCCTCCCAGTATGGCCCCAGTTCATCCCAGTTCCTCCCAGTACGGCCCCAGTTCATCCCAGTTCATCCCAGTACGGCCCCAGTTCATCCCAGTTCCTCCCAGTATGGCCCCAGTGCCCTCCCAGTTCATCCCAGTTCCTCCCAGTACGGCCCCAGTTCATCCCAGTTCATCCCAGTACGGCCCCAGTTCATCCCAGTTCCTCCCAGTATGGCCCCAGTGCCCTCCCAGTTCATCCCAGTTCCTCCCAGTACGGCCCCAGTTCATCCCAGTACGGCCCCAGTGCCCTCCCAGTTCATCCCAGTTCCTCCCAGTTCATCCCAGTTCATCCCAGTTCATCCCAGTTTCTCCCAGTACGGCCCCAGTTCATCCCAGTTCCTCCCAGTATGGCCCCAGTTCATCCCAGTTCCTCCCAGTACGGCCCCAGTTCATCCCAGTTCATCCCAGTACGGCCCCAGTTCATCCCAGTTCCTCCCAGTATGGCCCCAGTGCCCTCCCAGTTCATCCCAGTTCCTCCCAGTACGGCCCCAGTTCATCCCAGTTCATCCCAGTACGGCCCCAGTTCATCCCAGTTCCTCCCAGTATGGCCCCAGTGCCCTCCCAGTTCATCCCAGTTCCTCCCAGTACGGCCCCAGTTCATCCCAGTATGGCTCCAGTCCATCCCAGTTCCTCCCAGTATGGCCCCAGTTCATCCCAGTACGGCCCCAGTTCATCCCAGTTCCTCCCAGTATGGCCCCAGTTCATCCCAGTTCCTCCCAGTACGGCCCCAGTTCATCCCAGTTCCTCCCAGTACGGCCCCAGTGCCCTCCCAGTTCATCCCGCTTCATCCCAATTCCCTCCCAGTCCATCCCAGTATGGCCCAGTTCCCTCCCAGTTCATCCCAGTCCCTCCCAGTAACCCTCAGCATGGAACCAGTAAGAAACCAGCAAGGACCAGTAAGGAAAAAAACCCCAAACCAGTACAAACCAGTGACCTCGAATCCCCTCCCAGTTCCCTCCCAGTTCATCCCAGCAACCCCAAACCCACTCCCAGCCCCTCCCAGTACAAACCAGTAACTCCCAGTAACCTCAAACCCCCAACCAGTCCCTCCCAGTTCCCTCCCAGTTCGCTCCCAGTGCCCTCCCCGCCTCACCCCGAGGGCGTGGCCAGCCCCTGGCCCCGCCCCCTCCGGGAACAGCCAATCCAGCGCGTCCAGCACGGCGGGGGAGGGGCCAAGCTCCCGCAGCAGCGACGTCACCACCTGGGGGGGGAGGGGAGGGGCTCGGGGTGGGCGGGGTTTGGGGAGTGGGCGGGGCCTGGACACGAGTGGGCGTGGCCTGAGCCCCTCCGTGCCCACAGTGGGCGTGGCCCTGTGGGGAAGTGGGCGTGGCCTAACCCGCCATAGAACCACAGCGGGCGGGGTTCTGAGGGGGTGGGCGTGGCCCGGGAGGGAGTGGGCGTGGCCCGGGAGGGAGTGGGCGTGGCCTAAGCCTTCCAATACCCACAACAGGCGGGCCAGAGAGGGGTGGGCGTGGCCTAGGCCGCCTATAACCGCAAGGGGCGGGGCTCTGAGGGGGGTGGGCGTGGCCTCACCTGCGCCCTCAGCCCCAGGCTGAGGCGGGCCCGGTGCCGAGGCTGCAGCAGCCCCGGGGCCCCGCCCCCCGCGGCCTCCAGCAGCGCCAGCAGCCGCCCCCAGCCACGCCCCTCCAGGCCACGCCCCTCCGGGCCACGCCCCCGCAGGCCACGCCCCCTCAGCGCCCACCAGGCGCCGGCCAGGGAGAGGCGGAGGGAGAGGGCGGGGCTGGGGGAGGGGGGAGAGAGAGAGAGACCAGTATGGCCCAGTTACATCCCAGTTACATCCCAGTTACATCCCAGTTACATCCCAGTTCGTCCCAGTTTCCCCCCCCCCTCACCTGACGTCACTCCCGCCCATCCTTCTCCGGTTTTCCCGCGCTCCCGCTTGACGTCACTTCCGCCCCGCCCTGCCCCTCCCCCCGGCGCGGGCTCGGCGCCTCCCGGGACGCTCCGGCGGCGGCGGCGGCGGCGGCGGCGCGGGCGTGCTGACGTCACTTCCGGCGCGCCGCCGCTCCCGCCAATCCCCAGCGCGCGCTCTCCGCCCGAGCCCCGCCCTTTTTCCCATGACGTCACTCGGGGGGCGGGGCTTCGCTTGTTTGTTTATTTATTTCTGGAGCTGCGCTGTCATTGGCGGGCGGGAGAGTGACGTCACCCGCGGCGCTGACGTCATGCGGGGGGGCGGGGAAAGGGGACTGGGGGAGTCCCAGTGCTCCCAGTGCGGACCAGTACAAACCAGTATGGACCAGTACGGACCAGTGACCCCTCCCAGTGCTCCCAGTTCCTCTCCCAGTGATCCCAGTACGGACCAGTACGGACCAGTATGGACCAGTGACCCCTCCCAGTGCTCCCAGTTCCTCTCCCAGTGATCCCAGTATGGACCAGTATGGACCAGTACGGACCAGTGACCCCTCCCAGTGCTCCCAGTCCCTTCCCAGTCCCCTCCCAGTGCTCCCAGTCCCTTCCCAGTCCCCTCCCAGTGCTCCCAGTATGGACCAGTGACCCTTCCCAGTATTCCCAGTATGGCTCCCAGTGCTCCCAGTCCCCTCCCAGTGCTCCCAGTTCCCCTCCCAGTGCTCCCAGTCCCCTCCCAGTGCTCCCAGTCCCTTCCCAGTGCTCCCAGTTCCCCCCCAGTGCTCCCAGTCCCTTCCCAGTGCTCCCAGTCCCCTCCCAGTGCTCCCAGCGCTCCCAGTTCACCCCCCCGTGCTCCCGCCGGGCCTCCCCCTCCTCCTGCGCCCCCTCCTCCCTCCGTTCCCGGCATTCCCCGCGCTCCCAGTGTTCCCAGTCAGGCTCCCAGTGCTCCCAGTCGGCTCGGGCGGGCTCCCAGTGCTCCCAGTGCTCCCAGTAAGCGCCACGAACTGGACGCTGCCGTGCAGGGGGGGCAGGGCGGCGCTCTCCAGCGCGGCCACCAGGCGGCGCTGTCCCGGGCGCAGCGGCGTCACCGATTGGCTGAGGCGGAGGGTCTGCCCCGCCCCCACCGAGCTGTGGACCAATAGGGATCAGGCTGGACCAGTACGGACCAGTATAAACCAGTATAAACCAGTACCAAAACGCCCCTTTAACCCAAATTTTTCCCCACTTTTAACCCTTTAATCCCCTCCCAGTCCCACCCAGTCCAAACCAGTCCAAACCAGTCACCCCAAACCCCCGTTTTAACCCTTTTTTAACCCTTTCTCCTCCCCTTTTCCGCCGTTTTTCCCCCAATTTTTTCCCGGTTTCCCCCCCTCCCAGCCCCTCCCAGTATAAACCAGTCCCTCCCAGTCTCACCCCAGCGCCAGGGGCTTGGGGCAGGAGATGCCGGCGCCCTCCATGCGCAGCGAGGCCCCGCTCAGGGCTTTGGGCAGAGGGTTCTGGAAAACCACCTGGACTGGCAGCTCCTCCCCCACCACGGCCGGGCCCAGCAGCTGCAGAGACACCGAAACGCTCGGAATTTTTTGTTGGTTTGGGGTTTTTTTTTTTTTAGCGCAAAAATTGAGGATTTTGAGACCAAAGTTTGTGGGTTTAGCCCCAAAATGTTCCGGGCATCAGGTCTACCCCCATTGAAGTCAATGGGGATTTTAAGGAGAACAGGTCTACCCCCATTGAAGTCAATGGGGATTTTAGGGAGAACAGGTCTACCCCCATTGAAACAAATGGGGATTTTAGGGAGAACAGGTCTACCCCCATTGAGGACAATGGGGATTTTAGGGAGAACAGGTCTACCCCCATTGAAGTCAATGGGGAGTCAGGGAGAACAGGTCTACCCCCATTGAAGTCAATGGGGATTCAGGGAGAACAGGTCTACCCCCATTGAAGTCAATGGGGAGTCAGGGAGAACAGGTCTACCCCCATTGAAGTCAATGGGGAGCCAGGGAGAACAGGTCTACCCCCATTGAAGTCAATGGGGATTTAGGGAGAACAGGTCTACCCCCATTGAAGTCAATGGGGATTTTAGGGAGAACAGGTCTACCCCCATTGAAGTCAATGGGGATTTTAGGGAGAACAGGTCTACCCCCATTGAAACAAATGGGGATTTCGGGCACCAGGTCTACCCCATCTCCTCACCGAGGGCCCCAACCCCGCAACCCCAAATTTTTTGGGGCATTCCCCCCCGGGAATTTTTGGGGCGAAACCCCGGGGATTTGGGGCTCTCGTTACCGTCAGCGTCAGCTCGGGCGTGTGCAGCCGCACCAGCAGCTCCTTGGCCAGCACCTGGCCGCTCTCCTGGACCAGCCCGGCCACCGTCAGCTTCAGCGCGTCCTGGTCGCCCACGTGGGGCTGGTACTCGGCGTAGGTCACCGTCATGGTCACCGTGTCCTCTGTGTGGGGACGGGGGGACGTCGGGGACGGGCCGGGGACACCGGGGACAGATCCAGGGGACAGCGGGGTCACCCCCGGGACACACCTGGCTGGCCCCGAGGTGGCCCCGGGCTCTGGGGTTCAAATGGGGTGGGGACATTTTGGGGACATTTTTTTGGAGGGCTGTGTGCTGGCCCTCCCAGTTCCCTCCCAGTTCCCTCCCAGTAACCCCCAAACCCCTTCGCAGTGCATCCCAGTTCAAACCAGTAACCCCAGAGCCCAAACCAGTACAAACCAGTAAGGAAGAAACCCCAAACCAGTAACTCCCAGTAACCCCAAATCCCCTCCCAGTCCAAACCAGTCCAAACCAGTCCAACCCAAACCCCCATTTTTCCCCATTTTTCCCCATTTTTCCCACTCCCAGTCCCTCCCAGTCCCTCCCAGTAACTCCCAGTTCATCCCAGTAACCCCAAATCCCCTCCCAGTCCCTCCCAGTAACTCCAGTAACTCCCAGTCCCTCCCAGCTTGATCCCAGTTCCCTCCCAGTCCCATTCCCAGTCCCTCCCAGTAACTCCCAGTTCATCCCAGTAAACCCAAATCCCCTCCCAGTCCTTCCCAGTC
>JADMLD010000408.1:0-16755 GCA_017589585.1 Phylloscopus whistleri | reverse complement strand
AAGCAGGATCCTTGGCCAGGATAATTAATTAGCAGTTGGTAATTATTTGCAGGTGCCATTCGCGTTGGTTAATTAATTAACGGCAGTGGCTAGCTCTGAATTAATTAACCAGGGGGGATGATGAAGCATTAATAATTAATAATTAATTATTTGGGGGGGGCTGATAAGTTTCGAATAAATTATCAGCCTGGGCTAATTAATCAACCCTGAATAATTGAAGAGCTATTTAACCTTAAATAATTAATTGCAGCAGGTAATTAACTGCAAGTAACAGCACTAATGGACCTGGAATAATTAAGTGGGTGGGCTAATTAATCTGGAATAATTAAAAAAATCTGAGGCTAATTAGCAGAGAATAATTAAGGAATAGGGGCTAATTAACCTGGAATGACAAGTCGATGGCGCTTTATCGCCTGGAATAATTAACAGAATGAGACTAATGAACCTGGAATGGTTACCTGAGGGGATTAATTAGCCTGAAGTAATTAATCAATAGGGTTAATTAACCGTGTCCCTGGCCCCTGAGAGTTCACCGCTCGTTAACGGGCGCTAATTAATGCCCTGGGCAGACACACACGGGACGGACATGAAGTTAATCAGGTGGGAATTAATGACATGCAATTAATCACATGGAATTAATGAGTCGCATGGAATTAATGAGTCGCATGGAATTAATGAATTACATTGGAGCTGAACAATGAGATGGGAATCAACCCCGGGGAATTAAGGCAAAATCCAGAGGGGACAAAGCCCGGGAGAACACGGGGGTGACACGGAGTTAATGAGATGGGGTTAATGAGGTGGAATTGATTGATGAAATGGGATTAATGACACGGAATTAATGAGATGGGATTAGTGAGATGGAATTAATGGCACGGAATTAATGAAATGGGATTAATGAGATGAGATTAATGACAGAATTAACAACATGGGGCTAATGACACGGAAATTATTAATGAGATGGGATTAATGAGATGGAATTGATTAATGAGATGGAATTAATGAAATGGAATTAATTAATAAAATGAGATTAATGAGATGGGATTAATGAGATGGAATTAATGACACAGGGCTAATGACACGGGGCTATTGACAGGGGATTAATGACACGGGGTTGATTAACGGCACGGGGTTTCCAGGGAATTAAGGCAAAATCCAGGACTGGACAAAAGCAGAGACAGCACGGCAATCCCGGGGATTCCCGGGGGATTCCCGGGGGATTCCCTGGGACATTCCCGGGGGATTCCCTGGGACATTCCTGGGGATTCCCGGGGGATTCCCTGGGACATTCCCGGGGGATTCCCGGGGGATTCCCGGGGGATTCCCTGGGACATTCCCGGGGGATTCCCTGGGACATTCCCGGGGATTCCCGGGGGATTCCCTGGGACATTCCCGGGGATTCCCGGGGGATTCCCGGGGGATTCCCAGGACATTCCCGGGGGATTCCCGGGGGATTCCCAGGACATTCCCTCGGGACCAAGGCACCGCCCCCAGCCTCGGGGGGGCTCCGTGTGTGTGTGCTGGGGTTGGGGGGGGGGGGGGAACAACGACCCCGCGTCACCGGCGGTGTGACGTCACGGCGGTGACGTCACGGGGGCGCGGTCAGGGCGCCTCGGGGCGGGTCCGGGCGCGGCCGGGCTCGTCCAGGCGCGGCGCCAGCGCCACCAGCAGCGCCCGCAGGTGCCGCGCCCCCTCCTGCGCCGCCGCCAGCACCTCCGCGTGACCCGTGGGCGTGGCCGCCGCCGGGCCCGCCCCGCCCCCCGCCGTGACGTCAGCGCCGCCCTCCTCATCCTCGTCCTCGTCCCCCGGGGCGGAGTTGGTGATCAGGGACAGCCCCAGCACGCGCAGCCCCAGGTGACGCGCGGCCGCCGCCTCCGAGACCGTGCTCATACCTGGGGGGGGAGGGGCGGGGTGGGGGCGGGCCCGGGGCACACCTGGGCACACCTGGGGACACCCGGGATAGACCTGGGATAGACCTGGGGACACCTGGGATACACCTGGGCTACACCTGGGATACACCTGGGATAGACCCAGGGACACCTGGGCACACCTGGGATGGGCCTGGGATGGACCTGGGTACACCTGAGACACACCTGGAATGGACCTGGGCACACCTGGGTGCACACCTGGGCACATAACTGGCTTGGGCTGACCCCAAACCCAGGAGGCTTCTGCTGTTTGGGGTTATTGGGGCCTTTGGGGGGCTGTTTTGGGGTGATTTGGGGCTGTTTTGGGCTCCTTTGGGGCTCCTCCTCCAAGATCACCCCGGGGCCGGTTGGGGCCCCTCCCCCCGCACCCCCCCGGCCCCTCCCCCCACACCCCCCCCCCCCTCCCCCCGCTCACCGACGGCGTCGGCCCCCAGGCGCCGCAGCAGCCGGCACTCGGCGGGGGTCTCGTAGCTGGGCCCCCCCACGCCCACGTAGACGCCGGGGCGGGCGCGCAGCTCCGGGGGGGCCAGGGCCAGCGCCAGGCGCCGCAGCCCGGGGTCGTAGGCGTCGGTCATGGCCGGGAACCGCGGCCCGAACCTGCCGGGAGACGCGGGGGTGGCGGCGGCAGCACGGGGTCGGGCTCTGACCACCCCAAAACCCGCTCGGCCTGCCCCAGCCTGGGGGTTCTTACCCCAAAATTGGCCCTTTTCTGTGTCTAAAATACCCATTTTACCCCAAAACTTGCCCCGTCCACCCCAGTGAGGCTGTTCTTACCCCAAAATTGGCCCTTTTCACCCCAAAACCCACCCGGCCTGCCCCAGGGCGGCTGTTCTTACCCCAAAATTGGCCCTTTTCTGTCCCTAAAATATTGATTTTACCCCAAAACCTTCCCCATCTGCCCCGGTGTGTGCGTTTTTACCCCAAAACTGCCCCTTTCTCCCTCTAAAATGCCCATTTTACCAAAATTTCCCCCTTTCTGCCCCTAAAATGCCCATTTTACCCCAAAACTGGCCCCTTTCTCCCCCAAAGCGCTCGTTTTACCCTCCAAAAATCCCCTTTTACCTCCTGCCGGCCCCGCCCCCGCAGGCCCCGCCCCTTCAGGCCCCGCCCCCTGCCGGCTCCACCCCCGCAGGCCCCGCCCCCTCAGGCCCCGCCCCTTCAGGCCCCGCCCCCTGTCGGTTCCACCCCCGCAGGCCCCGCCCCCGCAGGCCCCGCCCCTTCAGGCCCCGCCCCCTGCCGGCTCCACCCCCGCAGGCCCCGCCCCCGCAGGGCCCGCCCCTGCCGGCCCCGCCCCCTGCCGGCCCCGCCCCCACAGGCCCCGCCCCCGCAGGCCCCGCCCACCTCTCGTCGTTGGGCCCCACCAGGGGCGAGCGTCCGGCCAGGCCGGCCATGTCGATGTGGTCGCGGATGACCAGCAGGTGCCCGGGGCCCAGGTGTGGCCGCAGCGACCCCGCGGCGTTGGTCAGCACCAGCGTGTGCACTCCGGCCAGCGCCAGCGCCCGGATGGGCACCACCACCTGCGGGCGGGGCAGGGCGGGGTCAGGGTGGGGTCAGGGCGGGGTCAGGGTGGGGTCAGGGTGGGGTCAGGGCGGGCCAGGGCGGGGCCAGGGCGGGGCCAGGGCGGGGCAGGGCGGGGTCAGGGTGGGGTCAGGGCGGGGCCAGGGCAGGGCCAGGGCGGGGTCAAGGCGGGGGCCAGGGCGGGGTCAGGGTGGGCCAGGGCGGGGCCAGGGCGGAACCAGGGCGGGGTCAGGGTGGGGTCAGGGCGGGGTCAGGGCAGGGTCAGGGCGGGCCAGGGCGGGGTCAGGGTGGGGTCAGGGTGAGGTCAGGGTGGGGCCAGGGCGGGGCCAGGGCATGGCCAGGGCGGGGCTGGGTGTGGTCAGGGTGGGGTCAGGGAATGATCAGCACGGCATCAGGGCGTGGTCAGCGTGGGTCAGGCTGTGGTCAGAGTGTGGTCAGCCCCAGGGTCTGGAGTCCTGCCAGACATCAGCAGCTGTGGGCGTGGTCAGGGCGGGGTCAGCAGAGGGGTTCAGGGGTCAGGGGTGTGACCAGGTGTGGGCGTGGCTAAAGGAGGGGGGTGGGGCTGAGGGGCCAGGCCTGTGGAGAGGGCTGGGGAAGGGGGTGTGGCCCCAGGCGTGGGCGTGGCCCAGCTGTGGGTGTGGCCCGTGTGTGGGCGTGGCCCAGCTGTGGGCGTGGCCCAGCTGTGGGCGTGTCTCCGGGTGTGGGCGTGGCCCAGGTGTGGGTGTGGCCCCGCTGTGGGCGTGGTCCCGCTGTGGGCGTGGCTCACCTGGGCGGGGCTGTAGCCCTCATACAGGTGGAACCGGCCCTGCAGGACGGCACAGGGGGCGGAGCCCAGGCGGCCGACGACCAATCGCCCGGCGTGGCCCTGCACTGGGGGCGGGGCCGGAGGTCACCACGCCCCCCGGAGCCCTGGGTGACACCCGGCCCTTCCCAACCCCCCGAACCACCCAAAACCCCCCAAACCCTCCCCAAATCCCCCCAGACCCCTCGAAACTGCCTAAAACCACGGCAAAACTCCTCCAAACCCCACCAAACCACCCCAAACTTCCCGCAAACCACCACAATCCACCCCAAACCTCCCTTAGCACCCAAAATCTCACCCAGCCACCCAAAACGCCCCCCCCAGAGCTCCCAGTTCCTCCCAGTGCTCCCAGTACACATTCCCAGTTGGTCCCAGTGCCCATTCCCAGTTCCTCCCGTTGCTCCCAGTGCCCGCTCCCAGCACTCCCAGTCACTCCCAGTCACTCCTAGTCGCTCCCAGTCACTCCCAGTCGCTCCCAGTGCCATTCCCAGTCCCTCCCAGTGCTCCCAGTGCTCCCAGCACCCGCTCCCAGTCGCTCCCAGTGCTCCCAGTACCGGTGCTCCGCGGGAAGTGCGGGATCTCGGCGTAGTCGAAGCTCTGCGGCTCCGAGAGCTCCTGGGCCAGCGCGCCCAGCCCGGAGCCGCAGACCAGCGCCACCCGCGGGGCCTCGCGCAGCCGCGCCCGCAGCCACCGGGCCGCCTCGGCGCACGCCTCGTAACTGCCGGGACACCGGGGGATACTGGGATGGGACCGGGATGGGACCGGGGGGAGCGGGGGACACCGGGGGATACCGGGAGGGACCGGGGTGGGACCGGGATGGGACCGGGTGGGACACGGATGGCACCGGGCGGCCTCGGCGCACGCCTCGTAACTGCGGGGACACCGGGGAGCGGGGGTGACACCAGGACAGACCGGGATGGAATCGGGATAGCACCGGGAGGGACCGGGGGGGACCGGGGGGGACCGGGGGGGACCGGGATGGACCGGGGGGGAGCGGGATGGAATCGGGATGGCACCGGGACAGACCGGGATGGACGGGGATGGTCCGGGAGGGACCGTGACGGACAGGGTGGGACCGGGATAGCACCGAGATGGCACCGAGGTGGCACCGGGAGGGACCAGTATGGCATCAGTATTAGCACCAGTACGGACCAGTGCAGACCAGTACGGCACCAGTATGGACCAGTGTGGATCATCATTGACTAGTGCGGACCAAGATGGACCACTACAGTCCAGTACGGACCAGTACGGCACTGGGGCGGACCAGTCTGGGACCAGTGTGGACCAGAACGGACCACTCTGGATGGGCAGGGGCCGCTATGGACCAGGACGGACCAGGACGGACCCGTTTGGCACCAGAACGGCACCAGTGGGGTCCCAGTGGGGTCCCGGGGGCACAGGTGGGAGTGGGACGCAGAGGAGACACCTGAAGGGACCCCCAGGACCCCCGGAATGACCCCCAGGACCCCCAAAAGGACCCAGAGGGACTCCTGGGACCCACGGGGTGACAGGTGGGCCCCCCCAGGAGCCCCAGACCCGCTGGAATGACCTCCAGCATCCCCCCGGGATCCCCCAAACGCCCCCCCGCGCTCCGCTGTCCCCCCCCATCCCCGACCTTGACTCTCGCCCCGGAGCGGCGGCGGCCCGGGCTCGGGGCCAGACGGACTTGGGACGGGGCGGGGATGCCCCGCCCCCAAATCCCCCCCCAAAACAACCCCCAAACCCCTCGAGTCTCCCCCCTCCCCCTCCCCATCCCCTCCCCATCAATGGGATTTCTATGGGGGGGGTCTTTAAGCCCCCAGGCCCCGCCCCCTGGCGCCCATTGGCCGCGGCGGAGGTGGGAACCCCTCAGGCCGCGATGCCATTGGATGGTGCCCCCCGCCAATCCCCTCCCATCCCAAAAGGAGCCCCCGAAAAGCCGCCCCGGGACCCCCCGCACCTGACGTCCATCGCAGCCGCGTCTGGGCCGCCGCCCCCGCCCCCGCCCTTTTATACAGAGCGGCTGTGACGTCACCGCGCACGGTCGCGGCCCCCTCGCCTGGGCCAATCAGGGGCTGCGCCGGCCCGACTGCGCCCCCTCCGTCGCCATGGAAACCGCCGCGGAGGAAGCGGTGGGAGTGGCAGGAGCAGCGACCAATCACAGGGCGGCGTGCAGGGGAACCGGCCAATGGGAGGGCGGGGAGGACGGGGCGGGGCAAAGCGTTGCCGGGAAACGCGGAGGGGGACGGGAGGAAATCACGTGAGGGCAGCGGAGGCCAATGGCAGCGCGGGGAGGGACCCGGAAGAGCGGCGCGAGCGTTGCGGAGCAACGCCGGGTGAGGCGGGGGTGTCACGTGTGCCGGGAGGACCAATGAGAGCGCGAGGAAAACTCCGAAGAGCGGCGCGGGCGTTGCCCGGCAACGCCGCGAGGTGGGGGTCACGTGGTCTGAGCGGGCCAATGGGAGCGCGCGGAGCGCTGTGGAGGTCGCCCGGCAACGCCGCGGGGAGATCACGTGACTCGGCGGGGCCAATGGCAGCGCGCGGGAGGGGGAGGTCGCGGGGAGCCGCCTCACGTGACCCCGGCGGGCCAATCGGGCGGAGAGGGGCGTGCCGTGGGCGCTGTCATGGCGGACGGGGAGCGATCGCCGCTGCTGCCGCCCGAGGCGGGGCCGGGGCCGGGCGGGGCCGCGGCCTCCGGTGAGAGAGGGCGGGGTCACTCGGGCCCGGCGTGGTTTACCCGGGGGCGGGGCCTGGCGGGGCGGGAAAGCCGGAGGGGCGTGGCTTAGCGCGCTGAGGGAGGAGGGGCGGGGTTTTATGGGCGCGGCTGACCCGCCGTTCCCCATTGGCAGGCGGCGGGGGGGCGGGTCCCGGCGAAGGCCCGCCCCCTTACTCGCCATTGGGCAGTCCCGAGGCGGTGGGGGCGGGGCCCCCCGCGGTCACGTGCCGCGTGTGCCAGCGGCCAATCAGCGTCGAGGGCAAGACGCACCAGCACGTGGTGAAGTGCGGGGGCTGCGGCGAGGCCACGGTGAGGGGCGGGGCCTGGAGGGGCTGGGGCCTGAAGGGGGCGGGGCCTGAAGGGGCGGGACCCGAAGGGGGTGGGGCCTGAGGAGTGGGCGTGGCATGAATTGGGTGGGGTCCCATGGGGGGAAGGGTGTAAAAGGGGCGTGGTCTGAGGGGCAGGGGTGGACTTGGGGGCATGGGCGGGGTCTGAAAGGGGCGTGGTTTCAGCTGGGCGGGGTCAGGGGCGGCTCCAGGGAGAAGGAAGGGGCAGGGCCTGGGGGGCGGGGTTCGAGGGCGTGTCCCCTGAGGCCCCGCCCCCTTTGCGGCGGCAGCCAATCCGTACGGCCCCCGGCGGGAAGAAATACGTGCGCTGTCCCTGCAACTGCCTGCTGGTGTGCCGGGCCTCGGCCCAGCGCATCGCCTGCCCGCGGCCATACTGGTCAGACTGGGACGGGGCCGGGGGGCACTGGGAGGGGCCTGGGGGGGTCTTCTGCGCTACTGGGACAGACTGGGAGAGGCCACTGGTCCATACTGGGAGCACCGGGCGTCACTGGGCCATGCTGGGAGCTCTGGGAGCAGTCACTGGGCCATGCTGGGAGCTCTGGCGGTCACTTAGGGTGGTCATCGGACCATACTGGGAACGCTGGGGATCACCGGTTCATACTGGGAGCACTGGGAGCAGTCACTGGGCCATGCTGGGAGCTCTGGCGGTCACTTAGGGTGGTCATTGGGCCATAGTGGGAGCGCTGGGCAGTGCTGGGCCATACTGGGAACGCTGGGAATGGTCACTGGGCCATACTGGGAGCACTGGGGATCACTGGGCCATACTGGGAGCACTGGGAGCAGTCACTGGGCCATACTGGGAGCACTGGGCGTCACTGGTTCATACTGGGAGCACTGGGAGCAGTCATTGGGCCATACTGGGAGCACTGGAGGGAACTTTGGGGGGTTCCCTGGGCCATACTGGGAGCACTGGGAGCAGTCACTGGGCCATACTGGGAGCACTGGGGGTTCCCCGCGCCTGCCCCGGCCCCTCCCAGTATAACCCAGTCCCCCCCAGTAAGAGGATCATCAACCTGGGCCCGGTGCAGACGGGGGCGCCCAGCCCGGACCCTCCCCCCGGCGGGGTGCGCGTGGCCTGCGCCCACTGCGGGGGCCCCTTCCTGGTAAGCCACGCCCCTTCCGGCCCCGCCCACCCGCCCACGCCCGCTGTAACCATGCCCCCATGTGACCACGCCCCTTTCCCCGCAGTGGGCGGAGCTCCCCGACCGCTCCCTGGCCCGCTGCCCCCACTGCCGCAAGGTGTAAGTCAGGCCCCGCCCCTTTGGGGGCGTGGTCACTGCGACCACGCCCCTCGCCACGCTTGGGGATGGTCGCTCTGGGTGTGACCACGCCCCCTCTGGTCACGCCCAGGTCTGCGATTGGCCGGCGGTTCCCACGGCGACGCTGCCTCTGCTGCCTGCTGGGGGCGCTGCTGATGGGCGGGGCCGCGGCCGGACTGGCGGTGAGGGCGGGGCCTGGGGGCGGGGCCTGAGGGGGCGTGGTCCGGGAGGGGGAGGGGCTCAGGTGTCCATGGGGGCGGAGTCTGGCGGCAGGTGTTAAGGGGCGGGGCTTGAAGGGGGAGTGGCTGAGGGATGGAATGAAGTGGGAGGAGGGGCGGGGCTTTTGTGGGGGTGTGGCCTAAAGGGGCGGAGCCTCGGTGTCTTTGGGCGATGCTCTGAGGGGTGTGGCTTCGAGGAGGCGGGTGTGGTTCAGGGGGTGTGGCCGAATGGGTGTGGCACAAGTGGGTAGGGCTTAAAGAACCAATCAGGGTGTGGATGGGGGGCCGTGGCCATCAGAAGTGACCACGCCCCCCTGCCCCGCCCAGGCTGGGACGTGGTGGCTGTGGCGCCGGGCGCGGTGGGTGCCGGCGGCGTGGGCGGTGCTGGGGGCGGGGGCGGGGGCGTGTCTGCTGCGCGCGGCCTATTGGGGCTGCGTGCGGGTCAGCCAGCCCCTCCCCCCGCGCGCCTGACCACGCCCACTCGCCGGGGGACACGCCCCGCCCGCACCGACCCGCCCCACCCCCGTGGGACACGCCCCCTTTGTCGTGGGACACGCCCATGGGCGTGGCCGCCTCGCGGGACACGCCTCAGCCGTGATGACGTCATGCGGCCACGCCCCATTCGCTCTCGGACAATTCAGCCACTTCCGGCCCCGCCCCTCCCACACCCCAGCATGGCCCCGCCCCCTCCCGCATGCCTTGGGCCCCGCCCCCTTGTACATAAGCCCCGCCCCCTGTACAGTGCTATTTATTGACTGGCCACGCCCACCAGCGGCGGCCTGGGATGTAAATAAACCGGAAATGGACATTTCACCCCAAAATTCACCTTTATTCCAACAAAACGGGGGGAGGGGCGGTCCCTGAGGGGGCGGGGCCTGCGGGGCGGGGGAGGGGTGGGAAGCGGTCTGGGGCCGTTTGGGGGAGTTTTGTGTCCGAGTGTCGACAGCAGCACCTGAGAGGCCCAAATTTGGGCCGTTTTGGGGGGAACTGGGGGAAAACCGAGAGCGAGACGCCACCTTGGCCTTGATGGCATCATCGGAACGGGATTTGGGTGCTTTCTGGGGGATTTGGGGTCGTTTTGAGGCAATTTTGGGTTAAAGTCTGGCCGAGTCAAGGGGGGAAACGCAACCTGGGTCATCAAACCGTACTCTGAGTCAATTTTGGGCCAACACTCATCCAATCAAAAGCCGACGGTGCCACCTCGGCCTCGATGACGTCATCAATGCCCAATTTTGACTTATTTCCAGCCAATTTAATCCGATTTCGGGCCCGTTCCACCACGGTTTTGGCCCGACCCACCCCGACCTTAGCTTTGGGCCGAGTTTGGGTCAATTTGGGCCAATTTGGGCTGAAAAAAACTTCCAATTAAAAACAGACAACAGCGCTTTGGGCTGCCAGGGTGCCGTCCGGGCCCGGCCTGGCCTGGATTGAACCCCTAGACAGTCAGCAGGGCAGTTATGGGGCAGTGGTCACTGTGATGGGGCAGTGGTCACTCCCTCACACGGCCAGCAGCGCAGTTATGGGGCAGTGGTCACTCCCCTAGACGGCCAGCAGGGCAGTTATGGGGCAGTGGTCACTGTGATGGGGCAGTGGTCACTCCCTCACACAGCCAGCAGCGCAGTTATGGGGCAGTGGTCACTCCCCGCCCCCTAGACGGCCAGCAGCGCAGTTATGGGGCAGTGGTCACTCCCCCCCACCCCGTTCCGGATCTTGCAGTCGCAGAGCGCGCCCAGCAGCCGCCGGCTGACCACGGCGTAGTCCAGCCGCCAGCCCACGTTCCGCGCCCGCGCCGCGCCCAGGTAGGTCCAGAAGGTGAAGGCGCCGCGCGCCGCGGGGTACAGGTGCCGGAAGGTGTCGGCGAAGCCGGCGTCCAGCAGGCGCGAGAAGCCCTGGCGCTCCTGCGCCGTGAAGCCGGGGCTGCGGCGGTTGGCGCCGGGGTGGCAGAGGTCGATCTCCTGGTGCGCCACGTTGAGGTCCCCGCAGAGCAGCACCGGTTTCTGCCCGTCCAGGCGGCGCAGGAAGGACAGGAAGGCGGCGTCGAAGCGCAGCCGCGGCTCCAGGCGCACCAGCCCCCGGCCGGCGTTGGGCACGTAGGCGCAGACCACGAAGAGCGAGGGGAACTCGGCCGTCACCACCCGGCCGTCCACGTCGTGCTCGGGGTCACCTGCGGGGTTGGGGGGGTGGGAGTCACTGGGGGGCACTGGGAGCAACTGGGGGGCACTGGGAGCAACTGGGGGGCACTGGGAGCAACTGGGGGGCACTGGGGGGCACTGGGGGGGGATTGGGAGGGGATTGGGAATGAGCTGGGAGGGACTGGGGGGCACCGGGAGGGACTGGGAGGGAACTTGGAATGAGCTGGGAGTGACTGGGGGCACTTAGACGGGATTGGAAATGAACTGGGAGTGACTGGGAAGGAACTGGGGGCACTGGGAGTGACTGGGGGCACTGGGAGGGGATTGGGAATGAGCTGGGTGTAGCTGGGAGCAACTGGGAGGGAACTGGGGGTACTGGGAGGGACTGGGGGGCAGCAGGAGGGACTGGGAGGGAACTGGGAATGAGCTGGGAGTGACTGGGGGCACTTAGACGGGATTGGAAATGAACTGGGAGGGACTGGGAAGGAACTGGGGACATTGGGAGTGACTGGGGGGCAGTGGGAGTGACTGGGAAGGGATTGGGAATGACCTGGGAGTGACTGTGAACACTGGGAGGCACCAGGAGGGGATTGGGAATGAGCTGGGAGCCACTGGGAGGGAACTGGGGGCACTGGGAGGGAACTGGGGGCACTGGCGTGGATTGGGAGTGAACTGGGGAGACTGGGAGAGGAGAAGGAACGACGCAGGGGCAGCTGGGAGAGAGGTGAAAGGAGCCTGGGGGGTCTCGGGGTGGGTTTGGGGCGGTCCTGGGGCAGTTTGGGGCCATTCTGGGCCATTCTGGGGCAGTTTGGGGCAGTTTGGGGCGGTTTGGGGCGGTTTGGGGCAGTTTGGGGCAGTTTGGGGCAGTTCTTGGGCAGTTTGGGGCTGTTCTGGGGCAGTTTGGGGCGGTTTAGGGCAGTCCTGGGGGGATTGGGGCGGTTTGGGGCAGTTTGGGGCCGTTCCGGGGCGGTTTGGGGCTCTTTGGGGCAGTCTGGGGCTCTGACCGATGCCGTAGGTGACGCCCAGCGGCTCCGTCCTGGCCAGCAGCCCCACGCCGCTGTAGCCCGGCCGGTCCTTGGCGCTGCACCAGAACTGGTGGGGCAGCCCCGGCAGCGCCCGCACCTCGGCGGGCACGGCCGAGCCGGCGCACTTGGTCTCCTGCAGGCACAGCACGTCCGGCGCCTCCTCCTGCACCCACTGCGGGGGGAAACGGCCGGCCTGGGACCCCCGGACCGGGCTGGGAGCCCCCAGACCGGGCAGGGACCCCCAGACCGGGCTGGGAGCCCCCAGGGAACCCCAGAATCCCCACTGCTGGTACCCCCAGTCAGGCTGGGAGCCCCCAAACCGGGCTGGGAGCCCCCAAACTGGGCAGGGACCCCCAAACCGGGCTGGGACCCCCAAACTGGGCAGGGACCCCCAAACCGGGCTGGGAGCCCCCAGACCGGGCTGGGAGCCCCCAAACTGGGCAGGGACCCCCAAACCGGGCTGGGAGCCACCAGGAACCCCAAAATCCCACTGCGGGCCACCCAAAATGGACCACAATTTACGGGATCCCTCCCAAATATACGGGGGGCCCCATAAATTTATGGGATCCCACCCCAGCACCCCCCCCAAGCCGCTGCTTGGCCCCTCCCACCCCCATAAGCCCCTCCCCCACTCACTTGGGCTCTGCCCAGCCCCACCTGGGCCCCGCCCGGACTCACCTGGGCCCCGCCCTTGCGCACCCAGGCCCGCAGCCCGTCCACGTTCCACGACGTCACCTTGAGCGTCCAGCGCCGCCCCTCGGGCGTGGCCTCGCGGGTGGGCGGGTCCTCGTAGAGCGGGGCCGGCGCCGCCTTGGCCGCCTTCTTGGCCGGGCCGGGCCCTGCGCGGGGAGGGGTTACTGGGAGCACTGGGAGCACTGGGAGGGGCTGCCTGGCACGGACTGGGTGGTACTGGGTTATACTGGGCTAAACTGGGTGTTACAGGGTGAAAGTGGCTCGTACCGGGGTGTGTTACACCGGGTTGTGAGGGGGCGCTGTGGGTTTTACTGGGCTGTACCGGGGTGTAGGGTGTTGTACTGGTCGGTACTGGTCCGTACTGGTCAGCACTGGTCAGCACTGGTCAGCACTGGTCACTCACCGGCCTCGTCCCCGCTGCCGCTCTCCTCCTCCTCCTTCTTCTTCCCGCGCTTCGGCATCCCGCCGGCCCCGCCCACGGCGCGCTGGCCCCGCCCCTCCGCGCTCAAGGCCCGCCCCTGCACCGGGGAGCGAGGCCGCCATCAGCGCGAGCCCCGCGGCCAATCGGAGCGCGCCGTGCCCTTCACCCCCGCCTCCCGCCTCACTCCTCAGCCAATCAGAGCGCGCCGTGCCCTTAACCCCCGCCTCCCCGCCGCTGCTCAGCCAATCGGATCGCGCCTTCCCACACGCCGCGGCGGCCAATCAGCGCCCGCCGCCGCCACGTGCGGCGCTGGGGGCCGAACCGGGATCGGGACCTGGGCTGGAACCGGGAGGAATCGGCTCCAATGGGCTCCCGGGGGGGCCAAACCGGGGCCAAACAGCGCCCGGTGCCCGCGGTTAAACCCGCCCGCCCTGCTCCCCCCCCACCGGCTGTCAATCATCTCCCTTAGCGGCCAATCAGCGCCCGCCGCTCTCCCGGTTAAACCCGCCCCCTCCCCACCCCCCAGCATTTCACCCCCCCCAATCAGCGCCCGCCGTACCTCAGCCCGCGGGACCAATCAGCGGCCGCGATGGCGGCGCGCGGGACCAATCAGCGGCCGCGGCGCGCGCGGGGTGGGGGGAGCGGCGGCGGGAAGGGCGCGAGCGGCTCCGCGCGCGCGGGAACCGCCAGGGGAGGGGGATGAATGGAGGGGGCGTGGCCGGAACCGGAAACGCTCCGGGAGGCGGAGGGAGGGGCAGAGGGAGGGGGAGCGGAAGTGACGTAGCGGAGCGGCGGGAGAAGCGGCGGGAGGGCTCGCGGCGGCGGCGGCGTGACGTCACACGGGGGGGACGGCCACCGGGGAGCCCGGCGTGACGTCATGCCGACCGTGCTGGGCCTGGAGGGCTCCGCCAACAAGGTGGGCGCGGGGGTGGTGCGGGACGGCGCCATCCTCAGCAACCGCCGCGCCACCTACGTCACGCCACCGGGACAGGGTGACGTCATTTCCCCCTCCCCCCCCTTTCGGCCGGTGTCGCCCCCCCCCCTCCCCCCGCTGACCCCTCCCCCTCCTTTCCCCCCCCGCAGGGTTCGCCCCCGGCCCCACCGGGCGGCACCACCGGGCCGCGGTGCTGGGGCTGGTCCGGGACGCGCTGCGCGAGGCGGCCGTGGAGCCCCGCGAGCTGGACGGGGTGGCCTTCACCAAGGGTACGGCAGGGCCGGAGCGCGGAACCGGACACAGCCACGCCGGGAGCCCGGAACCGGCCTCAGACCCCCCCAGACCCCACAGACCCCATATAGACCCCATAGAGCCACACAAACCCCCATAGATCCCCTATGGACCCCACAAACCCCCACAGACCCCCATAAACCCCCACAGATACCCTATGGATCGTTTATAGACCCACAGACCCCCACAAACCCCCACAGATCCCCACAGATCCCATAGACACCCACAAACCCCCATCGATTCCCTATGGACCCCACAAACCCCCCACAGACCCCCACAAACCCCCACAGATCCCCTAGAGATCGTCTATAGACCCACAGACCCCTACAAACCCCCACAGATCCCCACAGATCCCATAGACACCCACAAACCCCCATAGATCCCCTATGGACCCCCACAAACCCCCATAGATCCCCTATGGACCCCCACAAACCCCCACAGACCCCCACAAACCCCCACAGATCTTCTATAGAGCGCCCCAAAGACCCCCCTGTCCCCCTATGGACACCCCAAATCTCCCCATGGACCCCCCTAGAGAGGCCCCCAGACCCCCAAAGAACCCCCAAATCCACCCCAGAGTCCTCCCCAGACCCTCCTGGGGGCGCTCAGGGGAGCCTGGGGAGGGTTTGGGGGGTCCCGGGGTGATTTTGGGGCGTCCCAGAGGGAACTCGGGGGGTCCTGAGGGCTTTTTCAGGGGACCCAGCGAGGGGACCCAGTTTTGGGGGGCTCGGTGGGGTTTTTGGGGGGTGCTGAGGGGATCTGGGACTCCCGGATGGGGTTGTGGAGGGGTTCAGGGGCATTTGGGGGGTTTGTGACCCCAATCTCGGTGCCACCCGGGTTCAGGGGGATTTTGAGGGTTCATTACCCCAATGTCGTTGTGGGCCCCGGGACGGGCTCCCCTCAGGGCCGGGGGCAGCACCATTATCGGGGTCCGGGGGGGAATCGGGGTGTCCCGGGCAGGAATTGGGAATTGGGGTGTCCTGGGGGGGGCGGTCGGTGACCCCTGGGGTTTTGGGAGGTTCCGGACGGTCCCACCCGCAATGGGGAGGGGGTTTTGGGGTGACACGAGCCCGGTGTGGGCAGGTCCGGGCATGGGGTCCCCCCTGGCCGTGGTGGCGGCCGTGGCGCGGACCCTGGCGCAGCTGTGGGGGCGCCCCCTGCTGGCCGTCAACCACTGCGTGGGGCACATCGAGATGGGGCGGCTGCTCGGCCACGCCCCCGACCCGCTGGTGCTCTACGTCAGCGGCGGCAACACCCAGGTATCGCGATAGGCGGCTGCGAGGGGGCGACACCGCGCGGCCTGGGGCGGGGGGAGCGAGGGAATGGCCGATATCGCGGGATATCGTGAGGGGAGAGGGAGGAAACGGCCAATATCGGGCGATATGAGGCAGAGGGAGCAAGGAAACAGCCGATATTGTGAGAGAGAAGCAAGGGAATGGCCAATATTGGGCGATATCGCGATGGGGGAGCAAGGAAGTGGCTGATACCGTGAGATATCGTGAGGGGAGAGGGAGGGAGGAGCATGACGTCATCGCTTCCGGCAGGTGATCGCGTATTCCCGGCGGCGGTACCGGATCCTGGGCGAGACCCTGGACGTGGCCGTGGGGAACTGCATCGACCGATTGGCCCGGCTGCTCCAGGTGGGCCACGCCCCTGCCAGGCCACGCCCAGCCTGGCCACACCCACGCTGACCCCGCCCCTTTCCCCGCAGATCCCCAATGACCCCAGCCCAGGGTACAACGTGGAGCAGCTGGCCAAGAGGTGACCCCAGAGTGACCCCAAACTGACCCCAAACTGACCCCTCTGGAACCCCACGGGAACCTCTCACAATCCCCAAAATCCCCTAAACTCTCCCCAAAATCCCCTCGTGGGACCCCAGGGGCCGCCGGCTGATCCCGCTGCCCTACGTGGTCAAGGGGCTCGACGTCTCCTTTTCGGGGCTCCTGTCCCACCTCCAGGTACCCCAAAACCTCCGGGAACTGCCCCAAAATCTGGGTGGGGTCATCCCAAAACCTCCAGGAACTGCCCCAAAATCTGGGTGGGGATCATCCCAAAACCTCCGGGAACTGCCCCAAAATCTGGGTGGGGTCATCCCAAAACCTCCGGGAACTGCCCCAAAATCTGGGTGGGGTCATCCCAAAATGTCCCGGAACTGCCCCAAAATCTGGGTGGGGTCATCCCAAAACCTCCGGAACTGCCCCAGAATCTGGGTGGGGTCATCCCAAAACCTCCGGGAACTGCCCCAGAATCTGGGTGGGGTCATCCCAAAACCTCTGGGAACTGCCCCAAAATCTGGGTGGGGTCATCCCAAAACCTCCGGGAACTGCCCCAAAATCTGGGTGGGGTCATCCCAAAATGTCCCAGAACTGCCCCAAAATCTGGGTGGGGTCATCCCAAAATGTCCCGGAACTGCCCCAAAATCTGGGTGGGGTCATCCCAAAACCTCCGGGAACTGCCCCAAAATCTGGGTGGGGTCATCCCAAAACCTCCGG
>JADMLD010000159.1:0-107500 GCA_017589585.1 Phylloscopus whistleri | reverse complement strand
TGCAACAAAATGGAGCCAGGAAGCCTTGTCCACTTATCTGAATTTAATTGCTGCATGTTTAGAAAATAATAACTTGAATCGCCAGAACTTCTGTCTGTCCTTTCACTGAGCATGCAGAAAGCTCCCCCTCCACTTAACCAAACCTTCCTACCCCATGCCATGCTGGTAAAATAAATTAATTTGGAGCCTTCAATACTTTGATGAACTTTTGCTGGTGCATCTGTGGCCAAGCACAGGAATTTTCATTAAATCCTTACTGAAATATTAAAGTAAGTATTTTTTGAAACACTGAAATATGTGAAAGCAAACGGCTTTACAAGGCAGCACCTTCGATCAGTCAGTCCATATTAAACATTTAGGAAACACGAAATGTTCTCTATTTATTATTAAAATTGGTGTCAGCACACAAGAGAACTTTGTGCAGACTCCAGTCCTGGATGGGGATAATGCTCCCCTGCTTTCAGCCAGGACCTCAGATCTGATGTTCAGCATTTTCAGCTGAAGGGTGAGAGCAGTGCCTGTGACTAAAGCAGAGAGGGTGGGAGGCTGCTGAGAAGAGGATTTAAAGTATGAACTTTGCTGTTAAACAGTAAAAACACCAGGATTAACTGTGCATATGGAGAACCTGAGAGCTGGCTTTTATTTCTCTAAGCTTAGAAAAACACGTTTATTAAGACTCTGCTGACTGAAAGCAACAGGAATTGATAAACTGTCAAAGAATTCCAGCCCTTATTACAGTTCTCACAGTCACCTCTGTCCTCTCTGTCTGCTTTTAACCAGTCCTGCATTTTGCAGTGCTGGTTCACTCCTAGGATAAATAGGTATAATTCCCACTGCCAGCTGCCAGGGACTACTGTATTTGCCAATAAATGGGTATCAGCAATAGCTGAATGCAGAGTTGTTAGAATTGAGAAGGGAAAGTTTAAAATTAGCAGATATGATGAATGCTAACATATCATAAGTAATTTCTATCCAGCTCCATCAAGGACACAGCTGCTGGAGTGTGTGACACGAGAGAGAAAGTCAAGGAATGTTTACTTGGTGGAATGAAATATAGCAGGAATTTGCAGATTACATTAACTGAAATAATGTTGCATGAATACTTCTTTTTAGGGGTTGTGAAATAATCAGGAAGAAATGGAATAAATATTTCACAGAAAAACCCTCTCGGTGATAAGTAGTGAAAAGATTTCCTTTAAAACTGTGTTGCAAAGGAGAGGAAAGGTTTTGTTAAAGGCCAGATTTGTTTACAGAATTGATACATTAGGACTTTAAATACAGATAAGTTATAATGCATAAAAAGCAAATCTATTCTTTAGAAGAACTTATATTAAAATATTTTTTCCTGTTTTCACAATCAGCTGAAATAATCAGATAGGAGTACAGATAGCAGAAAAAAAATACATCTGTGACTCTTCTGGTTTTCTTGCAAAATTTTAAAACTAACTCTCATGTTTTGAATTTTAGAGATTTTGAATGGTTTCTTTTAGACTAAAGAATGACTTGGGGATAAGAGGAAGGTGTTTTATAATGACAGATCTACCATTATTTTAAAGAAAGAGTAAATTTTAGAGAACAAAGAAGAAAGTCTCTGTGTGCTTTTAATATAAAATAGTTATGGAGCCTCTCAAATCAATGGGCATCTGCTTGGGAGTCTTAATGGCAACAATTATTCTGCATTGGGAGAATCCTTCTAGGCATGGGAGAGAGGTCAGAAGGAGTTTTGTGACTGGCAGGCTTGGCCTCCACTCAGTGGTGAGCCACAAAGTCACAGATTTTATTGAAGAGAAGAATTTTATTTTCCATGTGGATCTGACAATATATTGAATTAATTAACCTTAAAACTATGATTGGTTCTATGATCTTGCTGAGGATTTTGCCCTTGAAATGGAAGAGGTTGAAAGGTTATGGTTAGGTCATAAACAGTCAGAAATGGTTTGTGGAAAAATATGATGAGTCCTTGGATGAAATAATTAATTCTAGAGCTTCATTAATGTAAAAATGAAGTACCCAAATGCAGTGTGGGGATCGAGGGCTGGGCTGACTTCAGCACTTGTATGACTTGAATTCTCTACTATGTATACTATGCATATCAATTTGCTATTGATTGATATTTGGCAGATGACGAAAATTGTTTTCAATAGTGGATATTTAATGGTGGTATGAGGAAGACCTGTGGAATTCCTGCTGAGAAGGGGTTAATCCTGAGAACAGGCATGGAAATTCCAGAGGTACATCATATAAAAATTCCAGAGGTACATCATATAAAAATTCCAGAGGTACAGCACATAAATGGTACAGCCCTGCTGTATGCCCTAAGAGCAGAGTCCTGCTTTATGAGGGAGGATCAGCTTGGGCTGATGGGCCTTGCATTGAAAGAGCAGAAGAAAAAAAAAAAAAAAAATTGGAGAATTTTGGAAGTGAGAAAAGACAGACTTCTAAACAGCAGCAGAGAATAATGAAATAAATAATAGTCCAAGGAATTCAGGCTGCTGCTTATTATTCTTCAATTAACTATATGAGGGAAAAGGGTAGATCTTTGAAAAGTTATTAAAGATGAGAAATAAGCTGCAATCTCATTTTCCTTTCATGTGGTTACTGCTGAATAGCTCAACTCACAGGCCAGCTGCTGGGCAAAATAAGGAGTCTTTTTATCAAAGACCTTTTCCAATCGGCAAATGACAGATAACTAATGATCCATCATGTTCTGTTGCTCTTCCAGATACTTATCTGAAACCTTGAAATGCTTCTTCATGTACACTTAGTATTTTATTTTATTTTATTTTATTTTATTTTATTTTATTTTATTTTATTTTATTTTATTTTATTTGTTCAGGCAGGAAAGTTTTATTTATTCAAAATGTGCCCTTAGAAAGGAGGAATTGAAGTTCAAAGCAGCTAAGTGAAATCAGCAACTGCCCCGTGTGTAGTTGCTGATTTCACAAAGTAGTATTCTCTTTTTGCTTTTTTAGAGGAGGATCCTTGATCTTCTGTACTGAAAATACTTTTGAGATACCCTGTCAGAATTCAGTGTTCTTTTCCTGTCTTTTCCTCCCCCAGGACATCGTTCCTCCTCGAGGTTTGTACATATGTTCAGATGGGGGGATATTTTCAGTATGATGCCACAGCTGTGTTGCCACAGTTGCTCTGAACCACGGTTTGCTGAGGTTGTCAGCTTCAAATCATTCATTTAAACTCTCTCTTCATCTCTGCCACAGGTCTCAAAAATAAGCTCTACAGAGATTTTTAAATTTTTTGGGGCTGTCTAATAAGAATGATAAAAATGTGCACATGGTGGAGAGTGACCACGTATTTTAAGTGTGATTCATTGCAGACTCTTGTCCAAAAAGAACTTCTCACTTCAACCAGCATCTCCTTTGCTCTCAGCTGCTGCAGCTGAAACTGTGTGGAGGGGGAATGTAAATTCAAGGCAGGCATTTCTTATTTAGCATTTCTGCCTTGCCAAATGCATCAGAGACAGGAAATCACTCAGCTTGCCAAAATTTATCATACTGTGTCTCCAAAAGTGAAAACAGGTTTTTCATACAGCACA
This sequence comes from Phylloscopus whistleri, assembly GCA_017589585.1. NCBI lineage: Eukaryota > Metazoa > Chordata > Aves > Passeriformes > Phylloscopidae > Phylloscopus > Phylloscopus whistleri. The sequence goes on along the minus strand of JADMLD010000159.1, from coordinate 103,947 downwards.
GCAAATGCTGTGTTTTGCCACAGATAATATTTTGAAAGTTGGTACAAGGTATCTTTGTAGCACAGATATATTTTCTTTTCCAAACTGATTGCAGACTTCAAAGTACAGAGCTTTTTGAGATCCTCTTAAAACTAATTAATCAACTTTGCAAACTGCGTGTCTTCCTTTCAAGTAGAACCCACAATCCCTCTACCTTGGGGAATAATTTTCTTGTTTTCCTAGCATTTTCCAAAATCTAATTATTGTACCTCTAAATAGGTTATTTGTTATTACACAATGTGATTAATTAGATAACATTATTTCTTTATCAGCTGAGAAATCACCACAGGATTGATGATAAGCTTATGAAATCAACAAAGACTGTATAAGGCAAAATGCAATTACTTCTCAATTAAAAATCCATTTGACATATTTGAGAGATTAATAAACAAATTGGATTTGTTTCTAACAAAAATGATTGGATTTTTAAAAAAGATGAATCATATTTGATACACCTCATCTGAATCTAAAGCATAAACCAAAGCAAAAGTATAAACTTAGTCAGCTAGAGGTAGCAGAGACTTAATTTTTCAAACATGATCTCTAAAAGGGTTGAATTTTAAGTCAATATGTCACTGGGATGCTGCTGCATTCATTAATTTGCCACTTAATCACATTTAAACTCTTCGTTTGAAGTAGGGTATTGCATTCTTACACCTATAATCTAAAAAAAAAAAAAAAAAAAAAAAAAAAAGGGCAAAAAAAAGCCTGAAATGCAAATAGTCTTTGCTACTGTCTCTATTTCTGGGACATCTGTACACATGGATAGAGGTCTGTGTGGTAAAAGACAGTTTAAAAATGCAAGCATAAAAGTGTTATCTAGGAAATGGTAAGTTTGTTATGGAAATGAAGAGTTCTTAAGATGTGGGGAATCAGCTCCCTGCCCTCCCGGGCAGCTGTAAAACAACATCAGCAATGCCCAGGGTTACAGCTTGAACACTGGAGCTCCTAACAAAGATCCACAAACAGATTTGATCAGGACAAAGAGTAACGCCAAAGATCCCCTCAGCTTCCTCAAACATCCTGGTCCTTCCAGCCGGAGTTCCTGCAGAGGGATTCCCAGGGATTCTGTGCAGTCCCAAATTCCACTGGTGCCTCTCGTGCTCTTGTGACACTGAAGTGTAAAAGCAGGGCCAGACTGGGCCTGTTTGCCCTCACAGAACTGAAGAATGCATTTGATCTGTCATTTAAGACTTGATCATTCTAAACTAAATCGGTGTTTGTTGCAAAGAGCTGCAGGAAACAAAGACCTCACTGTAGAGCCTCAGCTTAAACCTGAACATATTTCCATCCTGGTTTAGCAGAGTTGAAACTTTCTTGCTCCCATGCCGTGCCCTTTCCAGGGCCAGTTTATTCTTACAAGGTGAATTTCTTGCCTTGTGAAGAGCGTGGAGGACTCTGATGAACGCTGTGATGTCCTGGCCTAACGAGAATGTGCTTTGCATGGGGAAACCTGCTCTGATTTAAGTCTTACTGATGTCTTAAGTTTGAGCTTTCCTGTTTTTCAGGCTCTGTGCTGTCCAGGGGTGCAGCTCTGAGCCTCACATTCAGGGTCACTCAGCTCTGCACAGAGCAGGGACACAAAACAAATCCTGTTCCTGCTGCTTTTGGGCCTTGTTCAGGCCCAAAAGCACAAACAAGGGTGGCTGGAGGGAGGAACAAGAAGGATGGGACCTCACAACCCAAAGCTGTAATTGGACGATTAAACCCCAATGTGCAAATGGACCAAAACTGATCAAAGTGTGAGACGTGGTGACCATTTGTCCATTTTGTGACCATTTTGTGACCATTTTGTGACCATTTTGGGTCCTCCTTGGGTGTAGCCCTGGTCAGGCCCCATCCTGCCCAAGGCGTATCCTAAAGGCCTTTTAATAAATATCTATTAATATTTAAATTAAATATTTATCAATATTAATTAAATATTAAATATTTATTCTCTGGCTCTGTCCAGCCTCTGTTTCAGGTCAGCATTATTCCTTCCCAAGGCACCATTATTGATGCAAGTTCCAGGCAGAGAGGGAAGCGCCTGAAACCGTCGGCTTTCCAATCAAAGGAAAACTTTCCTGGCACTCAGGCATTATCTGGAGAGCCATATGGATGCTTCCCTGGCAATCCTCCAGTTATCAAGCATCTGATCTGTCGCTCTCCCTGTCTCCTTTTGAAAGCCGTGCGCTCAAGGCCCGCTGATTTTCCTTTTCAATCCTCCCAGATCAAGCGGGTTTTAAAACAAGAAAAGACATGATTTCATTATTTTGGATTCATAAACTTGGAGAATAGCTTCTCCCAGGCTTCAGATTTAAAGGATGGCAAAAGGACTTTAATCATAATGTAAGAATCATAGTGTGTGTGGGGAGAAAAAAAAATTAGCTGGTAGCATTTCATCCTAAATTTTAATCTTAATTGATCTTACAACTACAGTGCAACAAAAATGCAGTGATATTTGTTTCCAGTGATTTCTCTGTGGTGATTACTACGTGGAATTATTGAATTTCTTTAGTTAAAATTTTTTTTAGAGTAAAAATGAAGATATGAGAAGACGAAAACTATTAAGGAGTTTCTATCAGCTTTTGAAAACTATTCTAGATGAAGAGATTTTTACTATTATGAGAATCCAAATAGCCTGATGCTTTTAAGCAAATGCAATTTTAAAAGAGTTGAAAACCAAAACAAGGAAAATCTTTGTTTTAGGGCAGGTGTTTACTATTCTCTTATATGCTTCTAATAATATTAAGTACAACTTCAGAACTTCAGTGATTTGAATCCTCTACAGACTGGCTGATGTGGGAACGTGTATAACTTTTTCTGTGCCAGTTAGCTGTAATATCAATAATCTTTCATTTTCTGTCTTTGGGCAGTATTAAATATTTTATCTAATGAGTTTCAAATACAGGTGAGCAGTGGAGCCATCCCTAATTAAAAGTTGAAATGGGATTCTTTTCTAAGTCTTGACTCCTAATGCAAGTTACTCCTGACTGTGTAGCATCAGGTCTTCATTCCTAAATCCTAATTTTGTCTTCAAATGGAGAAAATTTGCATGTCTCTGCATATTTCTTTCTTCAGGTGTTCAGGCTTTCCCACAGGGACCTGCTTGTGGTTTGCATCTGCTTTTAATTCTTACATTACTTCCCTTTCTTCCATCAAGGGTGGTGACAAGAATCCTACAGGAATGAAATGGAAATGATCTGTGCATCAGCATGGCAGGAGAATATCTCCAACAAGCAGGATTTAACTTGTTTGGTGAAAGGGAATTTCATCTAAATTTTAAAATGTATTGGCTGACCTTGAGATAAAAAAAAAAAAAAAAATCTTACTTCAGTCATCTAGCTGCCAGGATCTGCCCTCAGGAAGTGTTTTGGTTCATTTGAGGGTTTCATATAGGATGAGAGCTACATATTTTCCCTGTCTGCCCACAGTTAATATTCCTATTGCTCATGGCATGCCCAGTGCTATGTCATATTTCTTCCCTCTATTGTACAATGAGTGTTTGAATTTGATCCTGCATTCCACTTGGAACTTATTTCTCTGGAAATGACAGAAAGCCTGGGACTCTGATTGCTGCTGCAGTTTTCGTTGGCTGTTTGATAAATGGCAACGTGTGTGAGTGTTCTGGGATTTGGTTTCATTTCAGTTTACTAAAGGCCTAATACAAAACCTGTGGAGGCAACAGAAAAGCTGTTGTCTTTGGATTGGGCCCTAAAGAATTGCCAATATCTGTTGAAAAACTGTGTTGTACTTTACAAGTGAAAAGATCAGTCACGATTTCTAACAGTGTGCAGCAACACCTCGATTAAAATAGCATAACTTTGTATTTTGTACTGTTAAAAATGAGATTTTTCCTTTTGAAGATTCATAAGGAGATACAGACTACAAACTTTTGTTTATATGAGCTAATCACTTTTTTTTTCTTTTTTTTTTTTGTAGTCTTAATGGTGTGAAGCTCTGGATCTTTGCTCCTCCAGCCTCAGCAAATGAATACCTCGAGGGACAAAAATTTCATATACTTCTTTTCTCCCAAGGTTATCCATTCTGCTGACTGCATGGCAGTCTCTCTAAACCATCCTATCAATTGCTCAAGTGTGAATGCTTTGTAATATGTTTTATATCTGGAAGGTTGAAGTTTTCTTCTCCTACTGGGAGTTCCATATTTTGATTAGACAGTCTGAGCTTCTTCTTTTTCTTTCTTTCTTTTTCTTTTTTTTCCCTTTTTTTTTGCCTCCTAGGAATTCCTAAAAAAGTATCTTGTTGTACAAATAGTTTGGCAGCTGAAACTTTATAGTTACTTGTGTAGAATTATATGTAGTTACTTATATACAGTTGTGTAGAATTTACTTTCCCCAGTAAAGGAGCAGAGCTACCCTTCAACTTGAATTACCTTCCACATCAGTAATGGCAGACTACAAGTTTTTGCTGTAGTAAATATCTTACTCAAATATGTATTTTAAACTATTGTCTCCTCTCAAGGCTCTAGTCTTTTAAATGTTAACTTATTTATATTACAAGTGCACTGTTACACTGTTTAAACATCTTCTTGGGCAGCAGCAATCCAAGAAAAGAGAAATTTGTCTGTAATTTAGAGGTCCTGCCTTATAATTGCTCAAAAGCTGGTCTGGGAAACTGGGTTTATTCTGATTTATACACAGCAGCATGAGGGTTCTTGGTCTGCCTGAGGACACAGTTCTGCAGGTGCAATGCAAGGAGAAATGAGAACACGAATTAATGGGACACCAGACAGATTATCCAGCCAGCAGGACCTGCTTTATCCACTCTTGTTGCTTAGGTAGGGACAGAGTTTGGCAAGGATTCAGCCCTACACCCAAATGCTTTGTAGCTCTGTCATCTCAGAAGCTGCAAAAGCTCTCATTTCTGGTTTCTGGATACGTTTGTAGAGCCTCAGAAGAGCCCAGGCAGGTTCACGCCCAGGAAGTCCTGGGAAAGTTATTGGAGATGATGTGGAGCTGAGCAGGTTTCCGAGCTGGAAATGGTTGGAGGCTGAGAGTGCCTGAGAGGGAAGGGCTGTGTGTGCTTGGGCTGGCCTCCCTCTCCTCACAGGACTTCCCTTTGTGGCTGCTTGTGAAGAAAGGAGAATGAGCTCAGGGAATTTTGGCTCTGCCTCAGTCAGAGATTTTTTTTTTTTGCTTTTGTTTATCTGTGTGATGATGGGGAGAAAAAGGAAGGTAGGAATGGCTGCAACGTTTAATTCAGTTTTTGGGACTTGTTTGCCTCTCGGATATGAGTCATCTCAGGGGCTTATCTGTGGGCATTAATTAAGGAAGAAGTCTCCATGAACCTCTCTGCCCAGAGCGCTGAGTGGCTGCTCAGAGAGATAAGCAAAGGAGCAAGGAGGTCCCATGCTGGAAAACCCCTTTTTTTGACCCAGAGATGGGGCTCCTGAGAGGTATTTTAAAGACTTTTATTCAATTTTCAGTCCCATGAGAAGGGTATGTCTATTGTAACATAGATGTTACAATTCACGCCACCACAATCAGATGCTAAACTATTTCTTAATTACCACACATTATAAGCATTTTTTTGCCTATCAACTTTTGTTACACCATGCTGCTAATGCTTCTAAGCCAATAATTTAAAAATGCATCACGTGGGTCCTACTATAATACATCTTTCATAGTTCTATTTTTCCAAAATATCTGGTCTGTTTGCAAGGCCATCATTTGAAACTCGTTCCCAGTTCAATTTCTCTCTCAACAATGTCTGTCCTATCCCATGACCTTTCTCAGTCAACACACCTTATCTCAGAGTTTGTGTACAGATGTACAAGATATACAGATGTGAGCCTTCTGTCAGGCTTTGGGAATCCTCTACAAATCCATTTCCTTTAGTCCCAGTCCCTGGAGCCACCCAGCCTTGCCCAGGGTGTCCCTGTGGTGACTGGGAGAGAGGAGAGGCTGTGCCACAGCACTGCAGATGTTTTGATTTTTTTCTGCCCCCAGATGTTTTTGTTTTTTTTTCCCTGCCCCAGCAAATGACCCAGGTGCTTATTGCAAAGGTAGAGGTTTGTGCACGGAATGCAGACTTTGGATCAAAGCCGCTCTGACGAAGGGTTCATCAATGAAATTGGGCAAACCCCTCTCTTAAGATATTGTCAAATATAGATCAGACTGAAATGTGATTTTTTTTAAAGACTGGAAAGATTGTGTTTCATTTATTGACTAAAGGAAAATTATTTGTGACTTTAGGTGAAGGCTGAAAAAAAAAAGAATGTTGTGACTTTCACTGACTCTTCTTACACTTAGCACCCCCAAAACTCAGTTTAAATTAATATATAATCATCCGCTAGCAGCACCTCTCTTTCAGTGCTTTGTCTGGCAGTGGCCAGTTCTTTGCATTTCAGAATAAATATACTGCATACCACAAAAAATAATTTTTATAGAAATCTCTTGTAGTCGGTGACTGATGGTTTACAGCTTTTGCCAGTAGTTTATATCAATTTACACATTTGAAGTTCATTCCATTATGATTTTCTATCCCATTTGAACACACATGTACTTTTATTTCTAGCTGGTCTTACACAGGCTCATATGGCAATTAGTTCCACAGGAAAACTGACTAAGATATAAAGAAAAAAACCCTCACATTTGTTTTATATTTAAATCAGTCTTATTTAATGTTTTCTTAGCCTTTCAATCAGAAAAAAAAAATAAACAGAAGTACCTGAATTGCTTCTTTAATATCTTTATTTTTTATTTCCATGACACTGAGATCTGTTCCAGACCAAAGGTATTATGGAGACCATCATCTTTGTTTCTCACATGTTTGGGTTGTTTTTTTTTTTTTTTTTTTTTTTTTTTTTTTTTACTTGTACTTTTTAAATGTTGTGTAATTTAGAATTAGATCTGAGACATAAGAAAGTTGTTTTCCATGAAGCAACAGCCAAATGTCTCCTTTCACTGGTGTGATTGAGAGCAAAGACACAATTCCTGAAACACAAATAAGCATTTTAGTTTGCTTTCATGAAGAAAGCAGATGTTAATTTTAGCAAAGAGGACTATTAGTTACATATTTAGTGCTGGAGAAAATATTGTGGTTTTTAAGGACAGTACCATTTGCAAAGAATAAAAATGTGCACTCTGGAGAGATTAAATCCACTCATTTATAACTTCTGCCACATTAAAGGAGCTGAATATAAATTGATTGGATTAAGCAAATATAATGTTACATTCTTTTCAAATACATTATGTATATGTAATTAAAAACAGATTTTATACATTTACAGTGTTTGCAAAATATAGATTTGATTTAAATACTTTTTTGCATTCAGAATGGTGCACATGCTGTAACGAGTATCTTGAGGGGAAAAAAATCTGACTGCTGAGACTGAGTATATGTTTTAATACAAAGTGAGACTTATATTGGGTCTGAAGTGAGATGTGTGCTTGCAGATGAGGAGAGCTATTCATCCCAGAAACATTAATCCCAAACACACCTTCCTCAGGATTTTCTGACCTCACCAGTTCTTGAGCCCATTCTTGAAACCACTCCTTTGCCTCTCCCAAATGTGGATAAACCCAGCAAAGGCCTTATCTGGGCTCCAGCTGGCACAGCTCTCCAGTCACACTTCACCCTGAGAACTTGTGCTGATCTGCCTGAAGAACTGAAATCATATTTTAAATGCTATCAAAACACTCTCAGGAGTGTACAGGGATTTAAGAGCAAAATGTTTGGCCATGAGGGAAGTGGGATGCAGATGCTTAGCTAGAGCTTTTTAGGGAGTTAGCAGGTTAGGTTCAGCTTGTTCTGTGGGAAGAGATGGAGAACTTGGCAGCAAACCTGCCTTTTTTTTTTTTTTTTTTTTTTTTTTTTTTTTTTTTTTTTTTTTTTCCTATGGCATGTGAAGGGAATGCCAGCATTCAACAAGAAGATGTTGGTGTGAAGATGCTGATTTTTTTTTTCTGATGCATGGAAGACATAGGATTTTTAATGAGTATTTGGTGGTTAGGGAAAAAAAAGAAAAAAAAAAGCCAAACAAATGCATCAGAAACTCCTCAGATAAACAAACCCATGCTGTGGCTGTTCGTGCAGTGTCTGACAGAGGGGTGGTACATTAGTTTTTATGTTTTTGGGTTTTTTTCCTCAGGACCATACTGTTTTGTCATGTTGCTGAGGACTTGTGCAGTCATAAACCATCTGCAGGGCTGCATGAGATCTACCCCTTGTGAAAGCCAGGTAGCACAGCAGGAAAATTATCACCTTGCTCTGGGGCCCTCAGAAGTCTCAATCCCTGAGCTTCTTGAGGGCAAAGCTCCTTAATGAAATCACAATATTTGGATGGCACAGTCCCCAGGATATGTAAACACGCTGCCTAAACAGCTGTTAAATAATTGTCAATGTTTATTCGGGCTCTCAATCAGGGAGAGGTGGATTTTAACACACTTTATGGTGCAAGGCTCCGTAAAGAACAAAGTTAATCCCTCTGATATGGAGGTATTTCAGAGCTGCAGCGCTCTGGTTTTGAAGTCATTGTTTACTCTGCTCTGGGGCAGTAATTTCCAGCCATTTGCACCCCACTTTGTTTAGGACTTTTTGCTGGATTTAGACGATGGTGTTCAGGGATATTCAGGGAAATGTGAGCTTTCAACAGACGGCACGACCAAACCCGAAGTCTCAGCACAGTGAACTCTAAACAAGGCTTGCTTGAACCAGTTTGTGTCCAAATTTCCTTGCAAGGTTTTGCACTTGTTTGGATGCCATGCCCCAGCGTGCAATGTGAGTATTTGCTGTAATACATCTGTACAGTTGTATGCTGCTGGATGCCTAAGGTTAGACTGGATGCTCCACACAGAGCATAATTTATTTTTAGACAGAAAGATGTTCCAAGTGGCAGAGCACGAAGTCAGGAGCAATGTGTGAACCCACTAAAAGAAAAAAACAGCTTTTAGGTAAGAATTGTGTGTATATTATCTCTTCAGTTTTGCACTTTTTTATTCAGGATTTGTCAAATGAAAATAAGGAGGGGGAAAACCCAACATATTCCTGTACCTTATGAGTAACTAATTTATAAGTGCAAGATCTAATTTTCACAGTAATATCACTTATATAGTCATTACTTATCCTGAAGTTTTGCACTGCTATAAAAATTAAAGATTTACTTTTAATTTATGCTTTGATGCTCACATGAAGTTTCCATTGAGAGCTTTATGGGAGCACAGGAAGGTAAGGCCATGCTTTCATTCCTAAGATCCAAAAGGGTAAATAGAACATGAAAACTGTTCCTGGATATATGATCTAAATGTATGCAGTGTGACTGCTCTTTTCTAAATATTAACTGTCTGACTTGGTGCTTTGCTCTGTGGCAGCATGACAGCAGGAGAGTTGATGTGATATAAATGATGCCAATCTCTACACTGTTGGCATGAGCATCTGTCTCCTTGGCAGACTCCAAAGGCAGTTCCTGGCAGCTTTGGAGTTGCCTCTAGGTCTATCAGATGGTTAAGCTTCTGACTTTTCCTCTTTAGCTAAAGTCCACTCCATCTGGAACCTATTTAATTCTCTTTCACCTTTGATTCTGGAGAAACACTGACGGAAACACTGCAAATTCTGGACTGAGGACTCTGGAATTGTTTAAATATTTATGAATGTCACATTTCTGCTGAGATATGAAACAAACTCTTGGTGTTACACACCAGAACTGAAATCTGAAAGTGGAAGAAAGCAACAGCAGTGCTTCATGTAAAACTATCAAGGAAATTACAATACAATTTCTTCTTTTGCTTTGTTTGGGGGTTTCGTTGGGTGTTTTTATGGTCAGCTCTGATCTGCTGTAGTTGTGTCCTACCTCTCAGTGCTGCCTGGGCTCCTGGAAACAGTCTGACCTACTGGACAGCATCAAAGAGTGGGAGAAAGGTAAAAACCAGCAGTAGTTCTGAGAGAGTTGTGGGTTTAGCCAGGCGATTGTCACAGATCAAAGCTGAAGGCAGCCCAAAGATTTTCCCAGCTTAGTGGGCAAATGGTTTGATTCAACCATGGGCACCCAGCCTTCAAAGTTCTAGTGTAGATCAGGGCCACATTGCACTACACCCCACAAAATTGAATTAATCTTCTCCTTCTTGTTTCTTGGACCAGTTTCTTTAGTCTAAAGACCAAGTATGAATTGTTTTCTCTTACAGCTATAGTGGGATCTGGCTTTCTTAGAGACATAAACCAAATGAAGTTTTCCAGAGAGATGAAGAAACTGTCAAAACCAAGTGGTCATTCATTATTTTATTAAATCCTGTTCTTTCTTTCATGATCCCATATTGCCATTTAAACCATCTTGTTCCCTCACAATCTCATCAGTGTCTAGGACATGAAAAGGGAAAGGGTCCTCACCAGTGGAAGGTTTAATGCTCATAGCTACTAAAATACACCACCTTTGGTCAGAAAAAGTGGTGCAAAACCACCAAGAAGAACAAAGCCATGTGCTTTGGAAAACACAAAGCCAGTGGAGGATGGGAAGAAACAGCTCCTGTGCAGCAAAAGCAGACAGCTTGTTCACTCCTCCTCTGGATCCCAGCACACTTCTCAGGGTCTCTGTGACATCTGGCTCACTTGCTTCAGTTTCTCTTCCCTCTTTCTCTCCCACCAGGAGAAGACTGTACATGCTGCTCCATCCTGCCATGCCAATTACAGCAAGGGGATAATGACACTGACTCCATTCCAGTGCTGGCTAGGCTGAGAGCCCATTAGACAGATGGGCAAAATATGGGAAAGACTTGACTGTAACTTTGAGAACTGGCATCTGAAAAGCCAGAAACTTATTTTTGCTTCTTGCCTGGGTACAGCATAGACTTTTACATTGCTTTTGTATGGTAGGCTCAAATCTTAACCAAAACTCCAGTTACTGCCTCTTTTTCTGACTTGTCTGATGTATCCCATCCCCTCTGTCTGTGAGGGTGACTCATGGAAACAAAGGGAAAATATTCTTGGGAGCTCCTGTGCTGATGATCCTTATCTGAAGTTCTTCATTATGTCTTCCTGGACACAGTGCATATAAATGCTTAAACATCAATTTTCTCAGCACAGCTTGAACCTCACTGGATTCTGGTGGCCTCTGAGCATCATTCATTGGTCTAAGCAATCCCTGAACCTGACATCAATTTGTCTGCCAAAGCCATCAGTTTAATAAATAATGTTATCAGCCAGGTAATGTTCCTTTAATATTCATATCATACTTCACTCTGCATTTTTATATCTGGGTTGAGTAGTCACTTGTAAAGACAGCAAAGTTGGAAAGCTCCTTTGAAAGAGAGCAGTGCTCAGTGCCAGGTTGTCATGCAATGGCTGTTTGCCCTCCTCTGCTGCATATCAGGGAGCTGAGATGTTTCTGAGGCTTCTGAGAGGGAGATGGCTGAGGAAAGTCACTAATTTTGGGTTTGGCACTTGACAGACAAAAATAGATGCAAGATAAAAAATGCTGTCACAGATACAAAAATGAGCAAAGAATCGAATTGATCAGAGAGACACAGGTGGCTCCCTGGGAAACAAAGGAATCAAGTGAGGATGGGTTACTTCTAAATCTTCCCTTGCTTTACTTTGTAGCTTACAAACCATCCTGATTCCTCCTCTAAATCTGTTCTGACCATCTCAATACTTGGAAGTGAAAAACTTTTTCTTACACTAAACTGGGTGTAGCATCTTATTTACTTGTTAATGTAGCTGCCAGATTATATAACTGCCAGATCATGCAACTCCTACCCAAATTCCCAAGGGAAACAGGATTAACTGAGGGTATAAATACTTCACAAATCAGTTTCTTTGCAGAACACGAGCAGCAAAGGCACAGCAGAAAACTCAATCCAAAGCCTTCAGTCTCTGCATTGCTGTCTTGTATTTCAAACTGAGAAAGAGGAGGTTTAGATTAAACTTAGGGAAAAAAAAAAGTCTTCCCTGTGAGGTTGTTGAGGCCCTGACACAGGGTGCCCAGAGAAGCTGTGGGTTCCCCATCCCTGGAAGTGTCCAAGGCCAGGTTGGATGGGGCTCTGATCAGCCTGGGATGATGGAAGGTGTTCCCTGCCCATGGCAGGGGGTTGGAATGAGATGGGCTTTCAGGTCCCTTCAAACATAGATCATTCTGTGACTCTGTGACTGTAAGAAGGGGTTAGAGAATTAGAATATCTGCAAAGTTATCATATAATTTATCTGCTACTTGGTAGATTATTGTAAGATCAGAGGAAATACTTTTACAAAGAGATGCAGGATTACCCATGAAAATACAAAGCCTATTTATATAAAACAGATATTTAAGAAGAGAAAAATATTTCAAGGAACCTAACAAATATTGTTAGAATACTGATGCCTCTGGTATTCTCATCCTGGGAATCCTTTGGTGCAGATCTGTCACTTTTTTCTTGATGGATGTATTTTGTTAAAGGCATCTTGTGGTAATAGATGCTGTAAGTGCAGCCTGCTGCACAATACCAAGGGCCATCTCAGAATAATAGAATGTTTAGAGTTTGAATCCATCCATCACCAGAAAAGACTACCTTAGGTGTGTGAATCAAATAAATGTCTGTGTACAACTCTAAAACTGATAGCAACTTCATTTCTTTTGTGCTTTAAAAGAGATCAGGATAACTTTCAGTCTAACTTCACCAAAACAGCCCTAGCCTTAAACTTCATGTCACCAAAGCCAGGAGTGAAAGAGAATAGGACATTTTCCTGCACTTGATTGCTATATTTATGATTCATTTGAGATAATTGGGGCTTTTTTGGTGGTTTTTTTGTTTGTTTGTTTGTGGGGTTTTTTGTTTGTTTGTTTGCTTTGCTGTGGTTTTTTTGGTGTGGTTTTTTTTGTTTGTTTGGTTTTTTTTTTTGGTTTTTTTTGGGTTTTTTTGGTTGGTTGGTTGGTTGTTTTTTGTGGTTTGTTTGCTGTTTGTTTGTTTGTCTGTCTGTTTGTTTGTTTTTGTTGTTGGTTTGGTTTTTTTTAGGGGAGAATGAAAAAAATCCCAAACACACACAAAAAAACCCCCATACGAAATATGCAAGCTGATTGGGTTTTTTTATTATACAAAAAATATTCCTTTTATGTGCCAAGGGAATAAGTCAATTTGTGCTACATAGGAAAGAACAGAAAAAGTGCCTGAAGATACAAAGGTTTATTTTTCTGCAATATGTGCCCTTGGTCATTTCTATCAAGCAGCAAAGAAATGTTAATGGCACATGCTCTCCCGTTTAGAGCTCTTTGTCAATATTCATCTTTTGCCATTTTTGCTGGTGCTCTGAAGTAACAAATTTAGAATGTTCAACCCCTGCAGTTGCCAAGGCTCAGTTCAGGAATGTTGTGGTGTAGCCTGTGTAGGAAAACTCCATGAAAATGCTGTCTCACATTAGAAGTCAATGGAGGATGTCTCTAGTCTGAGTTGAGGGTATAAACAAGCTTGTTGTTTGATCTTGACTGTTTTCGCTTTTTTAAAATTTATTTTGGGGGTAGGGAACCAGAATAAAAAAATGAGAAGGCCCCTTTTTTATGCCAGTTGAGAATGAGAGGGTGAAATATATTTTCTTGGGAAATAAAATCTTGACGCTTAACAAAGGTTTTCCTTCGGCAAACTTGCTAATGATCTGTTTTGAACACATTTGGAAAAAGTAGCATCCCAGTAGGAGACATTTTTATTAGAAGACAGTTTCAATTTTTTGAAGTGTTTGATGAGGGAGAACAGCACATATGAGAAAAGGAATAAAATCTGAGTGTTGCCTCTTCTTTTAAATGCCTATACAAACAGCAAAGATCCCACTAAGCCTCTGTTTCTTTTCAGGTGCTCATAAAGTACAGTTTTGCTTTCATGTTTCACAGGGGTTGTGCTGCTTGTGTGGGGCCATGCAGACACTGGATACTAGAGATAGAAACAGAATTCCTGATTTTATATCCCACAGTACCCTCATATCACTGTAGAACAGGGTTCCACAGCAGGGCCGATAATGAGCTCTACACTCAAAATACAAGAAATCAATTGGTCTGCATCTTCCTTTTGAAATTATTTTGGTTTCCCTTGAATTACCAAACTTTTTCTATAGTAATTTCTCTAATCATCAGTCTCAGGTTTTTTTAGAAGCTGTTGCAAAGGTGGAAGAAGCATAAGTATAAAATCCATTTGTGTCTTTGGAACTATTATTTCCTTAGTTTTACGATAAGTGAATATCTCTGTGCCTCACCAGATCTGTGCTCTAAAAATTAGGATAAAAATTAGAGTGGTAAAGAAATAACTGAAAGAAAGTGAGGAATTTGAAGGGAGATAAAGAATGTATACTAGCACGTGGGAAGAATTATAAGTGGAATGTATGGCAATGAACTTTCTGCTAAGAGCAAGAGGAAAACTTGACAAGGGGGGTGTTAGAGATTACTGAATAAATTTCCTCCATAAAAAATCAGTTCAAAGCTCTCAAAAAACCCCAAATGCTTAATGAGGCAGATAGTCTGGGCAGTGACTAAAGGTCCTGCAAACTCCCTGTCCCAAACTTTGAGCCCCCAGACCCTGCTCTCTAACTCACTCATTACCTTGTGTCCCCCTAAGCAGGAAAACCAACCCTAGAGGGACAAAAAAGGAGGGCAAACTGGGAAAAGTTTACAGGAGGTGGTGAGCTCTCTCTGATCCTTTTATCTCCATTAGGATAAGACTTAAAGTAATTTAAAATACTTATTAAAAATACTTTCCCAACTGGTAGTGATGCAAAATTATCAGCCTCCCCTTAGCAATACATCCTGCAGTACCAGTCAGTGCCTCTAACACTAAACTGATTTCCTCCATTATAAAGTGAATTATGAATTCCTTATTCATCTCTGCAAGAATAGTTCCAATCTACAACCAAAATACCCAGCTGCCTTAGGATGGAACATGAAAAAACCCTGCAGAGGTTCACATCATTTATATATATCTATAAAATGCAGCTTATCTAAGGGAGACAAGTCTGCTCAGGTCACTCACTATCCTAACAAGTATCTCCTGCCTAAAATACTAATGTCAATATAATGGATGAGGACAGCTGTGTCAAATCCAATTACTCATTTAGCTTAGATTCCATTTCCTTGATGGCTTTAGGACCAATAGGGAACAGAAACTTGATATGATAATGAAAATAAGTTTTGATATAGGGAATAAACTAATAAACCACCAAAACGTTATTTTCTGACTAGCTGGCACAGTGGGCTCTGAGTAGCTTGGTGACCAGCTTGACATCTTTTTGGTTATTCAACATATATGAAAATTAGAAAATAAATCTTACAGACAGGTGCTGTAGAATTACTGACAGAGCAGATATTTGGGGTTATAAACCAAGACACAGTGATGTTATCAGAGGAAAGCACTGTGAAGTGCCACATTAAGGGCCAGTGACCGGGTAGGACAGGGACAGTGACACAGTGTCACCTTTTTTGAGCCATGGAGGGAACCAACTGTGCAGAGAAAGTACAGAAAGGTCTCCCAAACCTCACACCTTTGTGATCTCAGATTTTGACTAAGCAGTTTTTGTTGCTGCATATTTATCACTTCATTTCTTTCATTCTAAGGATTCCTACTTGCTGCTTGCATGGCAATCTCCCAGCCAGATAGAAATTCAGATAAGAAGATTACTTAGAAAATGAGCATTAGAAGTAGGAATTTTAAAAAGAAAAACGAGCAAACCTCTAGCTGTTTGTGGACTACTTTTATGGCACTGAAATACCACTGGTTTACTAATACTGAAGAGTTAGGGCTGGAACTAGCAGTCAAAAAAGCTGTAACTAATGTGACTCCTTGACTCCGGGAAGACAAATTGTCCTTGTGGTTATTTGTGAAATATCTCCACGTCTGAGAATTAAATTTTGCTGTCTGGTCTTCCCATGGCTGTTTCCAGAACTCTGGAGTTCTGAGTTCAAATATCCTTGAGATATTTGTTCCTTCTTTTTTTCAGTCGTTGAAGAGCAGCCACCTTACATAATTATGGTGCCAAACCAATCAAACCTTGATCTCCTTTCACCAAAAGCATGGTGAGGTTGACAGGTTCCAAGCCCATTAACATCTCTGTGTCCTGGCACTGCACAACACAGAAAGCAGAGATGAAATGACCCAGGAAAGGATGTTGAAACAAGACAAGGGACAACAAGAAAATGTGTAGAGTCAAGGTCAAGGAGAGGTTGCTGCATGAGTCAGAGATGTTCTGAAACATGAAAAGAATCCATAGAGGAAGACAGGAAGGAGGAGGAGGAGGAGGTGGAAATAGCTGGTGTCACTGTGCCTTTCAGGAGATGCTGGGCTCTTGAGATGGGCAGTTAAAAAGAAGGTGTTGCAGAGAAACAGCTGAAAGCCGTGATGCTTCTCTGAACAAAGAGAAATGCAGCCTGTAAGTGAATACATTTTATATTTGGGCCGTACAATTTGCAAGCAAAATTTGCAAACAAAAGGAAGCTTCAAGGGAATCAAAAGAATCTGTGAGTTCAAACTGAATTCAAGACATGGGCTCAGTCAAAAATGAAGGAAGAGGGAAACTGAAAGCACACAGTGAAAGAATTGTGCTTTTAGTCTGGTATTGCCATTTCATTTCAAGTCATTTTGCAATTAACTTTAACCTGCAAGATAGTATTGTTTCCAAATTTAAGAAAAAAGAACAAAAGTTTAAACTATATTTTTTGGTTTAGATCCAAAGAGAAATTAGGTTTGGAACTAAAATTCCGTTACATGAGATTTTGTTTTGATTCTCTTAAACAAAGTGAGTGAAAAATATTTCACTTTCAAGGCAGAATTGTTTTTCTTGGACATAGCTCTCAATAAACTTCAACACATATTTGCTTACATGTACCATATGTACCTGTCACAGTAGAAAATTCAGGGAAAATGCCATTTTCTTGGAAATGTTCTGAAAATAAAAGGAGGATCAGACTGGCAGAGCAGTCACCTGCTCATAACTAGTGCTTTTAGGTGCTCCTTTCCTGCAGAAACAGAGAGAATTTTTACCTGAGAACTCATATGTCTCTTGGAAAGTGCTCAATCAATCTCACAAGTTCAGTTTAAGCATTCACCTATTTAAAAAAGGAATTCACTGTCCAGTATATTTGAAATGAATGCCTTGTGAAATTCTTGTATTTTTCTGTTTGATTCCTAGTTAGTAGCGAGAAATAGTACAGAATTTGTTTCTTTCAGTTGTTTTCTTGGCTCTTGTATCTTCAGATTTTCCTTAACAGTAAAAATAAGAGAACAGACAGATGTACCACTGAAGTTCTATGTGCTGTCTTACGAGCTGAGAACAAATAAAGAACTTTCTTAAAAATCTGTCCTTTTTAACATAACAGACAAAATTAGATATTCTGATAAACAATGTAAGAACTACCTTATCAGTACAGTTTCATGGCAAAAAAAAAAAAAAAATATATATATGTATCTTAAAGATAGATAAAACCAAAGCTGCTAAAATATTAAGACTTCTGCATTAGAATTTACACTTTAGTAGCATCTCTCTTTCTTCAACTAAGGCAAGATTTTGTATGGATTAAGTACAAATCTCTCCTTAATTCTCTTCCTTTGTCCCACTTTGACAGTAGGGATGGTTACAGAATTGACTGTTCCAGTGGAGAAATAAGAGAAAGCCTGAGGTTTCTTTGTTTGATTTGGAGCCTTTCAGTGCCAAGCTAAATGTACATGAAGCAGAGGGGAGAGAACAAAGCAGGTGAGAGTACTTTCTGTTTCAGGTGTTGAATCCTCTTCCTACACCCCTGCTGAGGCGGGAAGGATGGGAACACACAGTCCTTTCAGGCTCACACAGTGGCAATTGTTTCAGGTAATTGTCTATATGGCCCTCTGGTAAAGGAATTCAGAGAGGTCCTGTGAGAGCTGTCTTGCTGAGCCTTTAGAACTGAACTGAGAAGAGGGAGGAGTAGAAAATCATGGAGGAAAAATGTGGTGTGAAGGGAAGAGACTGGAGGAAGACGGTGGAAAGAAGTGACATAAGGGTTATTTCATCTGTTGTTTAGAGAGACTGAGCAGTTAGCAACGTTGCTTGGACATTTCTGTGAAAGCATTTCTAAAAATCACAGGAGAAATGCAGCCATAAATCCCAGTCACAAAATGATCATATGCTCTGTTAGCTCATTGCTTCCTCCCTCCCTGGATAGAAAGAACCACGAGGAGGAGCAGATCTCTATGCGTTTGTGACTCGCACGTTTTGGGTCACTGGAATCCAGCTCCTCATTCCTTGTTTTTACAAGTTACAATTTTAGGTCCTCTGATGGCCATGGCAGATGGATTTGTGTGTGTTATCTAGGACAAACTATCTAGGACAATTTAGAATACAGACTTGCACTAAAAAACCCAGTCTATTTCACTGGAAACAGATGTCGTTAGTCCTTTACCCAGTCAATTAAAATCTCCCCTAAAATGATCACATTACATGGATGAACCCATTCTATGGACATCATGATTTCAGAGCATATTTCTGTGTTCCAAATCCTGTTTTACAGGTGTGTGTGTGTCCATTAAAACTGAATTTCTAGCATTAAAAATGTTCTAAGTAAAGACATGAAATCTTGTGTGTATAATATACACATATTTGTAGCAAAGAGTGATGTCTTATGAAGGCTGACTTGAAACAGAGGCTGGACAGAGCTAAAGAATAAAGTAGATATTTATTAAAAGGCTTCCAGGACCCACCCTGTGCATTACAGGAGCCTGACCAAGGCTGCACCCAGGGTGGGCTAGGAATGGCCACATAAAATGGCTGCCCTTTCACGAGATTTTACATTTTTATAAGTTTTGGTCCATTTGCATATTGGGTTTTAATTGTCCGATTACAATTTCAAGTTGTGAGGTCCCATCCTTCTTGTTCCTCCTTTCAGTCCATCATTGCTTATGCCTTTTGGGCTGAAAGTTGTCCTTGGTCCTCAGCAGAAAAAGATTTGTTTTGTCTGCTTGTTCTGTGAAGAGAGCTGAGTGACACTTAATATGAGGCTCAAAACTACATCCTTAGGCAGCACAGAGTCTGAAACTATGAAAGCTGAAATCTAAGGCATCAAGAGGAAGAGAGTTATGGAGATGGATTGGCTGGATGAAATGTTGGTCTTTACAAAATCATTTACAAACATGATAGAAAACTCCAAAGCAGAAGGAAAACAAAACAAACGTCCAATCGTTAAATGCTGTCCTGAACCGAAATTGTAAGAACCATCAGGGGCCATGACATTCATCCCCTTTTCAGCCTTCTGCAAACAGATTAGGAATTTTCACTTGGAAAAAGGGAAGCGAAGATGATCCCAAAGCTGTGAATTTGAACTCCTCTTGTTAGCAGTAGAGAATGTGCTGTGAGCACAAACTCGAGGTCGCCAGCACGTTGGAAAGTGCGGCTCGGATGAAACCCTGCAGAAATCCTGGAGTGCCATGGAAGCAGAGGAAGAGCAAGAGGGCAGAATGGATATGGTAAAAAAAACACCCAAAAACTTCTTTGCTTAAAATTCTGCCATGGTGAGGGATGGATGGGTTTTGGACTGGGAAAGCAGAGGGCCCAGTAATTTGTATCCTCCCTGCAATATGTATGGTACGGCTCCGAACGTTCCTAATGCGCCACAGATGGTCTGGTTGGGCAGCAGGACTGCCAAAAGTGAGTGTACGAAATTAATCTCTTTTTCACTCTATCACACCATCTGTTGCCAGTTCACTGCGTCTGTTAATAATAACAAGTGATTAATAATAATTTCAATAATTTAATTAATAAGTTCCCGATCAATTTGGAACCTTTTTCATTGGGGTTTGCTGGTTTGATCTTGGGTTCTTGTCACCCGTGCTGGTTGCAAAAAGAGGGTTTGACCTGTTTTCTAAATGACCAAACATATAGGTTAATTTTGTGTCTATTCTTACAAATAAATTCTAACAAAGTAGAAAGTCACTTAACAGTGAGGTTGAAGAACAGATCTTAGAACTTTGCTGGATTTTGGTTACAATGAGTGTACTTATGTTAAATATCAGGTACAACCTGGCTGCAGGAAGGTGATGGTTTCTAACTATTGTTATGCTGTTCTTTCAGAGAAAAAAAAATTATATGTAATTTGGAAGAGATAAAACTTTCCTTCAGTTTCTCCTCTTTCCACAGTATTTTTCTCCCACAAATATGTTTCTTATTTATTTTTTATTGTATGCATTATGCCCTTTACAATGTTTTTTATGATTACCATATAACTCTTCACTTTCTCTTTACAAATCATTGCTCAAAAATTTCTGATACCATAATTTCGTACCAGTCCTACAAGGTTTTAGGCCTCTAAAATAATTTATTATGGGTAATAACTGCAGTTTTTTCATTTTCTCCTTATAAGTGTGTTTTCAAACTTAATTAAGCATAACCATATTTATAACAGGATGAAAGGTTCCAAAAATAAGCACAAACACCATTCCTCATGATTTGAATTCTTTATATATGTATGTTAATTCAATCATTTTCCCCAGGCAGATTGAGTTACTTATTTTATTTCCTTTTACATTAGATTTTTATTTTTCCTCTATGATGTTTTATGTCTAGCTGCTCTTTCTAATATCAAAGTGTTCACAATTTTGTTAAAGCCATGGGCTGGGGAGCGAGGCAAAAATCAGAGGAGCGCCCCAGCCCCCACTATACTCCTACAAGGAGTACCTCAGTTATTTCTGGTGTTTTGTTCCTTTCCAAAGGCATGCAGGAAAGGCCAGAATTGAACCTTTCCCTCACAGTTTATCATCTTTTGCACATCCACCATCCACTACCCTGTTTACTTTTGGCATATTTTAAAAAGATCTTTGGTTGATGTCATGTGAAACAACCAAATAATTCTTTTTTGATAGCAGCATCTGCTGGTTTTTTGTTGTTGTGGTGTTTTTGGGGCATTTTTTGTTTGTTTGCTTGATTGTTTGTTTGCTTGTTTGTTTTGTGGTTTTTGTTTCTTTTGTTTGGTTTTGATTTTGTTTGTTTGTTTGTTTGTTTGATGTGGTTTGGGAGTTGTTTTTTGTTTGTTGGTTTGGTTTTTTGTTTGTTTGTTTTTTGGTTGGTTGCTTGTTTTTTTTTCTTTTTCTGACAGATATTTACATCCAGGAATTATAATCCCATAAACTCCCTCTCTTTTTTTTTTTAGATAACAAGTATCATTAATTCCATAGCACATTCAGTGCAGTTTATTACCAAACTCATGTTTCAGATGATTCAGATGGAGAAAATGCTGGAGTTATGAGTCAGGTACTACACTTGAAGAGAAAATTCCCTTTCCTCTCTCCTCCCCACACTGGAGTTTAGCTCATAACATGGAAAACAACATTCAGGCTTGCACCTGGGTGTCCAATTCTTGCATCAGAAAGCTCAGTAAGAGCTTCAGGGCTTGAAGTTAGAAGCAAAAAAAGCATTCCTGGAATTGTTCTTTTTAACCTTCAGCATTAGGCCTGCCCTCAGCTTGCTTTTAAAAATCCACTCACCACGTGGCCCAGAACATTGCAGCAGTGGATCCCAGGTGTAAATTATGTGTAAACACACAAAGAAAGATGGTATGTGTGTTTTAGGTGGGTTTTGGATTGGTTTTTGCCTCTTTCTGTAGTAGTACATAAAGTTTTGATGAGGTTTCCAAAGAATGGTGCTTCAGAAAAATAGGATGGGGGAAGGGCATTGGCCAGAAGACAGCTCAAGAATTCCTGTTTTGCTTTTTTTAACAAAATGTTTTCATTAAATTTTCTGAATAGTCATTCTACTTACTGTCTTCAGAAAGGAATCTAGGAGACTATGGAGGTCTCACTACATGGGAGTACAGAGAAATCTCTTTTTGTTTCTGTTCAGTAAGTTGTTTCTACATCCCAAAAAGCAGAGCACACAGAAAAAAATGGCTTTTCTAGCTTTTTTTTTCCTTTTGGAAGCCTTAAAAGTAGATATGATGCAGTAATCTGATTCAGAATAATGTAAGTGCTGTATTAAAAATGAAATGTGATATTAAAGAATCATGCTGAAGTCTTGGGAAATAGGTTTCTAGCCTCACCATTTTCTTCGGTTTCATTAATATTGGTCACACACAATCCTTATTTTGTCTTCCAAGCCAACTGAATTTTTATCTGTGCGTGTTCACAAGGACTGCGGAGAGGGGAATATCAGAGTTGAGGTGCAACATGAATTGGATGTCATTTTCTCTGCCACTTGTGTAATCTCTAATAACAGAGGCATCTAATAACCTCCATTTCTTCCTGACAGCTCGCTGAGCTGGGAATGCAGGTTCCTGCTGCTCGCCAGGAGCTGTTTTATTGACTGAACTCTGGAGAAGCTGCCTCAGATTTGAGGGTGTGCTGAATTACAGCCAGTTTGCACTGAGCAGAAATCCTCAAAATCCGTTTTAATTATAGCTCTTACCAGTACGTGAATGCAGAGAGAAAAATCCCACTCTCTCCACTTGCTCACAGGAAGGAAATACAAGCAAGATTAAGGCCCAGCTGATTCCTACAAGTCTGGGTTCTTTCTCAGGAGGCAGTGAGGGGAGTGAGTACCATAATTCCACAGGCTGTGCAGTGCATTTCTGTTCTGAAGGAACGCGCCACTGTGCCAGCACAGAAAAATGTGCCTTACTCATTCCATCATACTGGTTTAGCATTTTTACTAAATAAGAATTATTATTATTATTATTATTATTATTATTATTATTATCATCATCATCATTATTATCATCATCATTATTATTGTCATTAACATAACATAACATAACATAACATAATTAATATAATTAGTGTGTTTGTTAGTAATTTAGTTACTAATAATATTAATAACTTCTTCTTCTTCTTCTTCTTCTTCTTCTTCTTCTTCTACTTATTCTTATTCTTATTCTTATTCTTATTCTTATTCTTATTCTTATTCTTATTGTCATCAAAGTTGTATTTTCTCCTTTGAACCTTGATAGAGGAAAGTTGGAATTTGATTCCAAAGCTTCCTGACAAGACCAGACAGAAGAGTCATGCACTGAAGTCCCACCTTACACCTGTGCCTGTGTTTGGTAGGATGGCATTGTGTCCAGCCAAGGAAAGCCAAAGGCAATGTTATTTAAGAGGATTTTTTAAAAACCTCGTGACTGGGAGAATATAATTCATAGAGGTTCATCACAGAATTCATCACAGAACATCTTTGACCAGGAAAAAAATATCAAGCAGTAAGCATAAACACAGCTTAATGGAGCCACCAGCAGACCTCCAGCACAGCAGTCTTCTGGCAGCTCGAGCTTTTGTGGAGGCATCTGAAAACCAGATTATTCTCTCTGAAACTGTGAAACTTTGTCTGCTCCCTTGACGTGGGTGAAGAGTTTCTGCTGCATTCTGAGGCTGTGCTGGTTTGTGAGGCCAAGGGCTGCCTGTCCCCTGCCTGTCCCCTCTCTGCTCCTTCCTTGCACAGGGGCCAGACCTTCAGCAGCTCTGCCTGGCCAAACCCCCAGGGACCAGGTGACGCAGTCAGAACTGTGACTCTTCCATAACCACTGCCCCTGAACTCAATCTTTGGTTTTCTCCACACAGTCTTATTTGTTGTTAAATAGCTGAGGTGTTCCTTTCCTATTTGTTTTTCTTGAGTAGCTGATTATTACTGTGCTTCTTATTTTTAAATTATTTGTTTATTTTTAATCTATTCATTTCTTGCTACGAATGTGGATCCAACCTTTGGCTTCCTAAAGCATGATATTTAATTTGTCATTCCCAGCTCCTACTGAGGCCAGGTCCTGCAGAGAAGTATTCTCTTAAAGTTATACCCAGCAGGACAACAGAGTTATGCAAGCACTGATAACATATATTCCAAAATTTCTTACTTGATAAGAAGTTTACCTGGTACCAAACAGCCAAATAGCTGATTATCAATGTAGAATAGTAAAGCTGTTGAGTTTTAAACTGAATTTTAAATGAAAAATTCAAGTTAATCTTGAGTTTAATCAAAAGATGCATGTTAATCCTGGAATGCCATTGAGGGTAGCAGCTTTGGCTTTCATTTCAGCTGGGTTCTTCACCCATCCCAGGGTGAGGTGTCTACCTTAGTTAATTATCTGGACTCACTCATGGCACCAGGTGAGCTCCACCTGCCTCCTGTGGGTGCTCATTTCACTCCAGACATTATTTCCAGGTGCCTTTTTTTTTCTCTCCACAGATCACAACCAACTCAGAGCAGACTCTCAACATCCAGGTAGCTCCAGTCAGATGTCATCACTCACAGCCACTCTTCCCGTTAATTCAGATTTACAGATGCATTTTGTACTTATACCTGTATGTATAATGTACACAGAGCTGAGTAAAATGTGATTGCCTTGTCATCCTGCCCACGGGGGTTATCCAGGTGAGGCTCAAACACTCTTTGAAGGGTTCTTGCCAGAGGCAAAGCTCTTCCCCTCCAAAGTGTGGCGGCTCAGCACAAGAGCGTGGTCAGTTGTCAAGGGGAAAGAGCTCCATTCCTGGGACCTGAAAGAGCAAACAGAAAGAATTAATCAATTTTTCAGAAGTTTTTGATGGGAATAGATGTGCTGATGAATTTGAATGGATATTGCTGTGCATTTCTTTCCTAGGAGTTTTTCCCGTGGTTGGTTTTGGTGCTCAGTCCAGTGCTGTACTAATGTCCATTACCATTGAAATGCTCTTGAAATGTCTGAAGAGAGGGAATATTGACTCAGGCAGAATGTAGAAAAGGCTTTGTCCTTTTCCAGCTTCCTAGATGTGTTTTATGTGGAAATAATCATCCTGTTATTAATTCATAACTTGTTTCTTTCTACAACCCATGGAAGTAATAGATAAATATTAGCCAGGAGTCAAATAGCTTTGTGTGGTGCAGAGATTTTTTTCCTAGAGTTTCATTGTTCTTATTTTAGACTTTTTTTCTTTTGTATCATTTGATCCTATTAAAATTTGCTGTCCTCAAATACCATTTTAAAAGGATTTGACAACAAAAGAAATATGAGATCCACTGTGTTTAAATCCATGCTGAGACATGTATTGCTCTCATGTTAATGCAGGATTTAATTTCAGATGCTTCACTTTATGCCAAGTCAGAGCAAATAAATATCTTGTTCTGTTATAATCTGTCCTGGGCCTTTTGTTTCTAATGGTTCAAAATTCCTCATTCTAAGGCAAAAGAAAAGAAAAAAAAAGAATAGAAAAAAAAGATGCGAAACAGAAGTATTTGATTAAAACCGTATGAGCACCTTCCAAAAGAATAGCATAGATATAATTTTTTAAAAAAAGGGAAAAAGAAAGAAAAGTCTACATTTGGGAGAGACAAAAAATGTCTTTAAAGTGGCCTTACTTGCTGCACTTTGGGTGTCAGAAAAGTGACTGAAATTGCAAGGAGAGGTGCAGCTCGAATCTTGCACTTCCACACGTCATCTTTCTCATAACGTGAAAAAGAACAAATTATTTTTGCTTGTTCAAATTTATTTGTTTTCTCACTTCACTTTGATCCTGGTTTAGATGCTATCTGAGAGGCTTTTCAAGTAAATAGAACTGTTAATTGTTAATAGTTAACTATTATTCACAAATAAATAGAAGGAAAACATAAAATTCTTTGAATTAGGACCTTTAGAAAGATATAAGGCAGCATAATTAATTTACTTATAATTTAATTTGCAGAATGATTGATCTCTGATAATAGGGTAAACAGGACTGTGGATCTGGAAACTCATATCCTATGATTTAGGCCATTATTTATTTTCAGTTAAAATGGCTATTCTTGGAACAGTGAAAGCATGAAGTTAAAAATATTAATATCAAAATAAATGTTTTAATGGGCAAGTTCTCCCAAGTATTTCACACTTAAAATCTTTATTTTTGAACAGATTGAAATGTCACAAAAGAGGCAACTCTAGTTTGGTCAGTTTCCATTTCCATCTAAACCTTCATTACTTACAAGCTGCAAAATTAATGACAAATTAGGTGGGGGTTTTTTTTTGTTTTCCTTTTTTTTCCCATTTTGACTTAAAATCATGGAAAGATAGCAAATCAGGAAGATGTGAGGATTACTTTTTTTCCCCTTTCAGGTGATTTTCAGAATTAGGTTAGTACCCATAATCTGTTCTTCAGAATTATTTCTCATAATAAAACCTTATCCTATAACCTGCTGAATAATATTATTAAAATACTATTCAAAAATATAAATAATAATTACACTATTGTTAACTCTATAATAATTTTAGACCCAGTGTGCAATGCCATAACTCACAGTGGGACTGGAATTGTTTTGGATTCTTTTTTTTTTTTGTATGCAGTATAAAAACTGACAAGTTTCATAGGTGCATTTTCAACATTCAAGGGAAAAATCCAAACAAACAAGGAAATAAAATTAGGTTGAATGTGCAAAGTAAGTTTGTTTTGACATGTAATATTGAAGCTCTTTGTTATTGCTCTGAATGAAAATGGTAATTTGATTCTTTACTGAGGAAATTATAATTTTTAGATTTTGCAGAAAATATCCCACATATTTTACAAAACCCATCATATTGTTTTCTGAACATTTGTTGCACCTCCTCGAAATTACACTTTTGAAATGAGTTATTGTCTTGTTTTGATGAAAGTAGAACATTTGGTTTCTTTCTTCTCGAGGCATTCTTTGAATGCTCTGCCAGTTTTACATAGTTACATTGAAATATTGTTGATATATTTAATGTTTTCCTCTGAAATTTCAGAAAACACTCTGAATATTGTCATTGTGAAAGGGTATTTTTTTGTGTGCCTATTTGAGCATTTTGCAAATTAACAACGTTCTGCAACACCAAATTAAAGTATCTGTGAGATTTTGCAGAACATCCTCTTCCCTCTTATTTCTACATGAGGAAGCTTTGCCTTCTCGAGCATCTCTGCTTCCTGGAGACATCTGGGAGGTTTAATTTACATGTGCAGGTTCAAACTGATTAATATTTAGGCAGAGATTATGGTTCATAACCTCTCTTGTACAAGAAGGAACAGTTTGTTTCGTACTTCATGATCTAATACAATTTCTGCTGTGGGATAAATTCCCTCAGCTTGTTCAGAAATATCTGGACAGGCCAAGGCTGACTTTTGTGTGTGGTGCTGAGTGTGACTTTCTCTCTTCACTTTAAGTTTCTTGGGTCTGGGTGAGCCACGTGAGCGGGGTAAATTTTTGCAGACGCAAAATTTCAACAAAAGTAATTTCCATCACACAGAACTGAAGCATTGAGTAAATTACAGGCAAAAATGTGACCCTAAAGGTACGTTTTGAATAGCCACTAGAAAATAAAAGCCTTTATTTCTCTAATGTTTGCAATACAACCTGTTTTTATTCCTGTATTTTATTTTAAGACACACTTTATTGGAATGAACAATGTGTGGTGGATTGAAGGTGATGGGGATGAACATTCTCTTTTCCATCAAGGGTTATGAATAATACCATGATTTTTACCTGTTTCTAGAGCTACTGAGAGCTCTCAGGTGGATGTCCACAATGAATTGAGAGTAACAATGACAATAGTTTTCTCCGCTTTAAGTTTTTCTTACCTTAAGCTCTTTCCTTTTTCCTGTGTCCTTCATTTACCATCGACATAAGAGCCATTCTTTGTACAAGAGGCAACAGAAAAATCTTTAAACTTGTATTCATGCATTTGGTGGTTCTCCTTCCTCTTTCACTTCAGTCACTTCTGTAAGTTTTGATTTTAATTCTTTTCAACTTTCATTTGTCTTGTAAAGGCAGCAATAAATAAGAGCACCGAGGAAGAAAAGGGGATCTGCTGTGTTTTAATCATCTAAGTCTGCAAACTGTAGCAGTATGAATCTTAACATCCCCTTGGAGAAAAGAATCAGGAATTGTTTAAAAGTTATGTTTTAGTGATTATTCCAAGACTTTATCTGTTTTCTATTTGGCTGTGGCTGTGCCTGGATTTAGCCATAATATTTATTAGAAATCAAAGTAGGGCACCGCTTGAAAACTGACAAGATCATAGGAGTCCACACTGGTTCTCAGTTCTGTGGGAATGGAACACCCTCATTTTAAATATGTGCTAATTGTATTTGCAGATGCCCTGAATATTCTCTAATGAAATTTAAAAAAAAAAAAAAAAAAAATTAGTCCTGAAAGGACTTACAGTGTCTTAACAGAAACATTTCTGTTAACTAACACTAATACAGAGTCAGCTAAGGAGGACTCCCAAAGGATAAACCTATGAATTCTATGCAGAAGGGAATCACCAACATGAGGATTAAGAGAACCTGATGCAAGGAAACACTATAAGAAACCCTGGTTTTTGTTAACTTCAACAAAGCAATCTCTTGGTGAACTGAGTATGAAGATTTAGAGCTGAAGAGTTCAATCTTACCTCACTTCAAGCAGTTATAAATATGCAGCGTGCCACAAAGGCTGGAACTGCAGTGAGGAGGTGATAAAATGTTTTTTGCACTGTTTTGTCCTCATGTTATTGCACCTTGCTCAGCAGATAATTTATTATGCTGGCTCTTATTAAATAATTGATGGAGGACTGATAACACAAAATTTACGGAATATGGAGAGTGTTTTATTAGAACATTAATATGCTACAGGTGTGTTTTATTGGTCAATTAACAGACGCCTCGAGGTGTGGGGTGATATATGAGGCTGCTGTGGCTGGCTTGGATGAGCAGGATGGTAAAACACATCCTGGAGGGGCTTAATGGTGCTGGAAAGCGAGGAAAGATTCTATAGAAATTGCACTGTGGTTTGGAGGTGCAGGCTGACTTTAAACAAGGAAGCAGGAGCTCTGGAAGTAGGCTAACAATAGCAGTGAGGGGCTTTTATGTAAATTGATTTGCTCTGTTATTTGGGAGAAACTATCTTAGGGCTAAGGTGGTTTCCATTAATTTCCCAGATTTCCCAGCAAAGTTGTAAAAGTTAGTTTATCTCCCTCATACTTTATTTACAAGGCCATGTACAACACAAGTCTACTTGTTATCCTTGAGTGCTGCTCTTAATCAAGGAATGGTGGGAATACAGCCCAGACTTAGGCTGCTTTTAAAACCCTTCTTTTAGAAATAGATTTCTTTATACCCAATAGATAAGTGTTTTAGGGATAGACTGGATTGGGTTTTGTTGGGTTTTTTTTGGTTTTTTGGGGTTTTTTTGCTGGTTCCATGGGGGGTTGGTTTGTTTTATGGCTTCAGGTCTTTATTTTATTTTTTTTTATTTTTTTTTATTTATGCTATGCTTGTTGCTTTTTCTCTACATTTTGGAAAGGCTTGCACGGTATCCCTCGACTATCATTAGATTTCTCCTTTCTTCTCTCCCGTCTGGTTTTCATTCCATGCACAAGAGAAGATGAGTAGCTTCAGGCTCCCTTTTTTGAGCAGAGTGGCTGCAAGGGAAGATGGAAAACTGCTCAGTTGGATGTCTGTGCCTTCCGAGGTGAAACTCTCTTAACTACATGCAAAGGGCAGAGGGCTCTGAGAGCAAAGGGCTGGCAGCAACAGCTCAGTCCAAGAGTCCAGCTGACCCTGGAGAAATCAACAGGCACAACAGGCAGCAGCAAATGCTTGCAGAAAAAGTGTTAGGGCAGAGCAAACATACAGATATTTCTCTAGGTATGGCTTTTCATATTTTTGTCTGCAGTATTCTTCACCAGAATATTATATCCACACCATTTTGCTTAATAGCACTTGGGGGAGTTCTCTTCCATTTGTCTAAGAGGTTTTTAATCTTTCTGCCTATTAACATCCAACCTGTCCTTTTGGAAGGTATTCCATCATTTTTATTCTGAGTTTTGAAGGACAAGTTTGATTTACATCTTTGCTCTTTATGTTCAAGCTGCTGCCACATGCTCTCATCCCTATGGATCTTGTGCTGCAAGGTGTGGTGAATTATCAATATACATTAATTCATCCTGTGTCCCCTCAGCTGTGTTCTCACCCATGCTGAAGCATCCTCAGCTGTTTTCTCCTTTAAGCAAATTTTGTCGTCTTATTTTTTGTCCCTTCATTCTCTTCAAGTAGCTTATGAATATATTAAATACCAGGGGCTCCTATGGAATGTTAGAGAGTTTCTCTGTTTCTCTCTTTTAATCCCCCTAACTGGTTTGTCCTATTTCCTACCAGTTTAGTAACACACAAGGGGAATTTTTACCTCACACTAAACGTGTCTTTGTTGTGCAGTATAAAGTAGCTGTTTGGGGAACTCAGATGTCATCATGTGCACAAACCTTATCTAAAGTTTTTGAAAAATTCTTTTAGGTTTTAAAGGCCCTCTATCTGTCTGCAAAAATCCAGGTGGCTTTTTGCTGTTTTGTTGAGGCCACTTTTGCCATGCTAAGTGAGACCAAGTTGCCATGTTCAGCTGGAGATGAGAATGGGCTGTACACGGTCACCAAATGTTCTTTATCTGCTTTGCACACTGCTGCTTGCTGGGGTGAAAGACTGGAAACAGCAAGAAATGTGGGGTTTTTAATCTCTCACTCAGGAGGCAGCTCCCCAAATTCCTCTCTGATCTATAAGAGAACAGGTAGCAGAGGGGGAAGTTTTATTTTGAAGCAAATCTCTTCCCTCAACTCCCATTCAAGTGAGATGATCATCAAAATAAAAGCCCTGCACTTGCAGCTACCTGCTCAAATCTGTTTTTTTCCTGTGTTGCAAAGGCAGATGGATTGCTTAGAAACATTATTTTTACTTCAGCAGGTGATTACCCAATTAAATGCTATACCTGATTAAATGTTGGAAACAGTATTTAAGATCATTAGTGGTAACAAGACTGGCAGAAGCAAGGTAGCATGTAGAATAAAAAGAACCTGCTTCCCTCCCTCCCAGCCCTTCTGTGAAGAGACAAGTTGAAAATAAAGATTGTGAAAGGAGCTGGACCAGTGTCAAAAGCAGGGTGACTTGCAGAATTTCAAACCAATGGCAAAAGCCAGCAAACAAAATGATTTAATGGGAGCTGATTTCCCTTTGTTCAGGGGTCCAGGACATGAATGTTTTTTTCTGTGACTGAAGTGCTCACTTGTTCCATAGAACCAGACTCTCTACATGGAGATTTCTGGTTTGTTTATTCCTGCTTTGCCCCGGGCTTGCTGAAATCAGTGGAATTATTTAGCAAAAAAAGGTTCTGAGGAAAAACCAGATGCCCAGGTCCTGGAGTTTGGAAGGAAATACCACCTAGCTGCTCCAGTGAATGAAAAGCTGAGTCCTTCTGAAAAACATGGTGGTTTGAGAGAAAACAAATGCCTCAGGGTTTGACTGAATGTGGTTGGTTGTGGACTTCAAGCCTGTGCTCACCTCCTGAGCACACCTGGAGCTGCTGCACTTCTCCTGCCAGTCTCGGCCTGACCCCAGGCATGGGGTTTCATTTATTTATTCATGCATTCATTTCTTTAGTTTTGGCTGTTGTTTGGTCTTTTTCTTTTATGGAGATAGTTTTGTTTGCACCTCTTCTGCCAGTGATCCAAGATCTGTGTCTGTGACCACCAGTGGGGGAAGCTGCTCTCTCAAAGCTTTGTGTGAGCTGCCCTCACTGCAAAGGTCTCCTTGTTATTGTGTGGCTGGAATTAGCAGCCTCATGTGACTCATCTGAGTTATTTAGCTCCTCAGGATCAAAGCTCTATTCAAATAAAAAATGGTGTTCAGATGATTATTTGAAACTTTTGATATTTAATGGGGGTGAGGAGGTTTATGTGCCAAAACAAGGCACTGTATAAAGAAAAAAAAGAATCTAACAGAAATAAGGATTTTCTGCTGAATGTTCGTGCAAATCACGTTGTGGCTGACTAATTTTTAAATGGAAAATATTGTTGATAATTTATTGGGCAGGCAAGGATTTTTTCTAGCCCTGCCTGAAAGCCAGAAGGGAGTGATGGGCAGGGGGTTTAGGAAGGGAATGTGATACCCAGACAACAAATACCAGCACTGCTTTTGACTACAGATGAACCAAAGTTGTTTATAGCAAATACCTCTGAGAAAAAAAGTTTTTTGAGAAAGACTGGTATTTTGGCTGTCAGATCTGCTTCAGGTCTAGTGATTATCAACATCTTAGCTGCTTCAATTCCCTGATGAGCTGCCTGGAAAACATGAGTTTTATAAATCACCTCACAACACTGCACTACAAAGCCCTGATGATCAGCAATGCAGTGACCACGTTTATGGGAAGAAAAGACATCATTTCAGGGAATAATATGAGAATGTATCAACTCCACACATCTTGATTGCAGACTCTGCAGGTAGCCAAGGTTTCTGTGGCTTTACTCCTTGACCTTCACCTTCGCTTTCGCAGACTGCAAACTTCTCAGAGACGTGCGTGGTGTGAACGGCATCCTAATAGCTGGAGTGCCTGATGGAGAGATTCCCTTCCATCCTTAATTGGGAGGCAGCTGTGGCTGTGTCATCCAGCTCCACAAAGATCTGCTGCTCCCTACCTGCAGCTGCATCGCATGTCTGGGGAAAATGTGACAACTCATAACAATGCAAGTTGGCTTTGGAGTGCATATTTACATTGGGATCTATAAATATTCCCACACTTCTGACAGGTGCTGAGTTCTTCTATTTTTGCATCACTTCCTATTCTATCTCAAATTTCTCTACTCTCTTTGACCTGCAATAATTTCTGCTATCTGTTGGAACCCTGGGCATTGAGAATTTTAGGCTTTCTGTGCTGACAGGCACTGACCCCCCAAGAAACCACTGCATTTTACCTGAGATCTTGGAAAAGGCTTCCAAAATTGAGTGATACCATTGGGATTGTGGGTGTGTAGTTAGAGTAGAAGTGTGTGGTATCACAGGGTGCAAAACTTAGAGTTTAAGGGTTTAGAATACAGGAATATGTGTATAAAGCATGATGGAGGATTTAGGGTGGAGGCTGAGTCCTTCTTTTTCACCTTCCTCTTCATGGTCTGGGTGGTATTTTGTGATTGGGTAGAAAAATCCTCGTTGAGGGCCAGGGGTGGCTGGTTATTGGGTTAAAAGTAAAAATAATTTAGATGTCATTTCATTATTGGACAGTTTGTGCTTAAAAGGCCTTGTAGAGAGATAGAGACAGAACCATTTTTCTTAGCTAGAACTCACAGCTTATAGGCCTGTAATATAGACAAGAATTAATAAACATCTGAGTCTGAACACAAAACACTGTCTCTCAAGCATTTAATCCCAAATCTGATAGAAAAGAAGATAAAAAAGCAACAGCTGCCCATTGATGAATGATAAATAGCAAGTTCAGTCCACAGTGTGCTTTCCCAAGGACAGGGCATGGATGGGGTGCCAGAACCAGTGTGCCTCCTACAGACAAATCCCTTCACATGTGGGTCAAATGGAATTCCCTGCCTTGTGTCACCTGGATTTCTGTGTGAAGGTTGAAGGGTTCTCCCTTTTGAGTTACCCCCCTGTTGCTCCCACTCCCCCCTTTTATGGTGAGAAGGAGAAAAGGCCTAATTAGACTAAGCAGAACCATCTTCAGATGATCCAGGCAAAGTGTCAAGAGATCAACAAGGCCTTGTTATCTCAAGGCACCTGCAGAAGGCAGGGAGAGAGGAACAGGGTGGTTTGAGGAGGTAAGAGCTGTTCAGCCTTAGTTTGGTAGACTTGTTGAGCAGATGTGGGTTGTTGTACTCTGTTGTTCATTCTAAAATCTGCAGGATAACAGTGACATTTGGGAAAATATTTTAGCAAGCAAGCTTTACTCTTTCTAAACTCGTTGCTTACAACAGCTGAATATAATCTCAGCCCCTTGGTGTAAATGAAAGTAAAATGAAAGTGATTTTTTTAAGGCTGAAGATAAAGGCAAGGCTAAGGATATCTGTAGAGAAAGAAGGTACAAACCAATGGAAATGAATGGTAGAGGCAGTAATGGCATGAGAAAGTGATTTCAGTGAAGCTGAGCTGTAGTACAAGGCTGGGACATGCTTTACAAGGAGGTGTGTTGGTAATTATGGTTCTGCAGAGCTGCTTCTCCCCCCAAAACCAGGAGAATAAGAGCGAGTAACCAGGCTCCCAACTCTGCACTGCCATGGAACACCTTAGACCAAGATTTATTTTCAAAAGGAGCAGAGATATTTCTGATTTTTCAGAAACCTCTCTGAAATTTCTTTCAGATTTCAGAACCCTCTTTCAGAGTTTTTTTTGTACTGTTACCAGAATCTGTAACTTTCTCAATAGCCAGGTTTCAGGGTTTTTTTGGATGGTTTATTTGTACACAAAGGATCAGCTTCAGATCTTTTGGCTTAATTCTTGCAGCCCCTTCTTTGGCTCATCCTCCCTCAGAGGTACAGGGCCATATGTTAATTAGGCATCAGGCTAATGGACTTTGGCAATCTGCAAATTGCAGCTCTAAATCTGCTTTAAACTTAACTAGAATACATGGAATCTAATTTCTTTTCAAACAGCTCTCTTAAACTAACCTACTAAACTAGCTAACCTACTAAAATGGCAGAAACTTATTTCAAATGTTCCTTGTTTGTGGTATTTTCTGCATGCATGAGGCAACTCAGTGGTACCAAAATCAAAGCCAATTAGATGTCAGAAGAGAAATTCCTGTCATGTTCCCATAGAATTTGTTCCTATGATGAAAACTAAAGACAAAAGTAGGCAAGATCATGAAAAAATCCTTATAAGATCTCCAGAAATTAAAGTTTCTTTATTTTCTCTTTTTTTAGCTTGAAGTAAATTTTCCCTACTTTTCTACTAAGATAGAAAACTGATATTATTTTTTTCTTTTCTATTTAATAAAAAGATATATTCGTGTTATAGAACACCATAATTGCTTTACAGCCTGCTTCAAGAAAGGAGCATACCTTCCACACAACAAATCACCTCACCTAAGAGGTTGGTTTTCCTGTTTTTCTAACCAGTGTTTCCAGTAAAACCATATTTGTAGCTAATCTGAGGAACATTTATAGATCTGAGGGAGTTTCTGAGCTCAGCTCCTGTTTCCCAATGTCACACAGAAATGTGACAACCAGCAGAGTTGGCTCTCAGGCCAGGTGGAATTTTTGCTGGGTGGAAATTTGGGGGTTATGATCAGAAAATTATCAATGCTGTGCCATTTGTGAGGGCCCTGGTACAGGACAAAGAGAGTCACTGGCAGCAAAGAGTGACAGAGCCGTGGTGAATTATTGAAGCACAAGTGTTTGTAGTTTGATCAGAACTACTTGTTTCTGTGGTGACCTGTGGCTCTCAGAAGGTTCTGCCCCAAACCAGGGGGCCCTGGGAGCATCAAACACTTCTGGGTGTTACCAGAGAGCATCCTCTGTAGCCACCATTTCCTGTTTGAAGTGTTGTGCACCTCTCCTGGCACCTGCTTTGATCAGAGAAAATGGGATTCCATGTAATCCTAACTCGTGTGGCACAGACAATGGGATTACACTGCTCCTGGAGAAATGCTTTCTTGCACTACCACAGACTACAAAAGAGCCCAGGGGCTAATCAGTTATCAAACTCCTCTGAAAACTAAGGAGAGAGGAAAGATAAAATAACAAAAGGATTTGTGCTGCTGTCTGAGTGATAAGAATTAGTGCAATAATACCTAAATTCTCCCCTAATAAAATATAGAATAGAATTTCTAAGGCTCTGATTTTTTCCTGCTAAGAGCAAACTGCAGCATTCTCATTTAAAGGAACAATCCACAGCATTTTCAGTGGAAAATTTCAACTGCCTCTCTTTTCCTGGGGAAAATCTGGTTTCTGGTTGTTTACTCCTCATGTTTAATTTGGAGTTCCAGAAAATATCTCTCAAGCAGTGTATCAGCTCAATTATGTGTATCAACCACACAGGGTTGGGTGATACAAAAAAACACAAGAAAAGAACAGAGAGACATATCAAACTGAAAAAAAACCCAAAAAACCAAAACCAACAACCAACCAACCAACCAACCAAAATAAAAAAAAAAACAAACAAAAAAACAACAACAACAAAAAAAAAAAACCCAAACCAAACAAAATCAAACCAAACCAAACCAAACCAAACAAAAAAACCCAATAAAAACCCCAACAACAACAACCCAAATCTTGGATATTTATCAGGTAGATTGGGAGGACTTCGGTGCTGAAGACTGCAGGAGAGATGAGGCAGATGAGGAGTCAGCCCTTTTGAGATGCTGAGATCCCTTA
Organism: Phylloscopus whistleri; assembly: GCA_017589585.1. Classification (NCBI taxonomy): domain Eukaryota; kingdom Metazoa; phylum Chordata; class Aves; order Passeriformes; family Phylloscopidae; genus Phylloscopus; species Phylloscopus whistleri. The sequence goes on along the minus strand of JADMLD010000159.1, from coordinate 67,952 downwards.
CAATGTGTTTAATGGGAGCTGAATGCACAGAATTGGGCACTGAAAGATTTATTCACTGGGTTGTTTTCTAATGAGACAGAAGAAAAGATCACAGATGAGAAAAGTAAAATATTCAATAGTTTTGTGATTGCTCTCCAGAAGATGATCCTCACAGTTAATAAAACATGGTGATTGCTCCCAATTTAGGCTAGGCTAATTTTTTAGGCTCTTTCAGTCATTTAGTATGAAAAAGCAAAAATTAAACATTAAAAACATTTTTTTAATGAAAAAGTAAGATTAAAATTCAAGTTCATTAGGTTTTCTTATGGAGCAGAGAGGCTGTGAAACTTCTTTTAGTAGTCAATTTCTTATCTCTATTCCATTAGACTCAGGTGTTGAAAAGAAAAATAGTCTTAGGTAGAAAAAAATCTTAATTTTTTTCCCTCCCTAATAATGTCATAATACACAGTTTTGAGATAAATATATATTGTTTTGGGATTATCTGTGGGATAGAATTGATTAGCATCTTGCTGGACCCTTTTATAAAGCTCTCAATAAAAGGTGTTTGCACTTTTTGAGTATCCCTTAATTCTAAGATGCCCCACTGCCAGCCCTCAGCACCTCTGCCCTAGGTGGTCACCAAAGAAAACTGACACCACCTCTATTCTCATTTGGATTTTTACCTTCCAAGGGGTATTGATTTCAAAGGCCCTCCTGGTGGAAAACCTGGCACTAGAAAAACCAGATGGAAAATTACAGAGGGTTTTGTGCTAATCAGATTAACAGAAACAGGGCTGCTTTTTTTTTTTTTTTCCTGGGTGTTTATTGACAGCTGGGTATAGATATTGAAATTTTTATCAGAAATTGCACTCTAATCCAAGTCTTTTTTTTTAACAAAGTCTTTCATGAAGTCATGTTGCCCTATAGAAGCTAAAGAGGCTTCCCCCAGTTCTTGCAAAAAGCAACGGAGATTTGATCACAACCCTACTTAGGAAAATGATAGAAATGAGACTGGCTTTTACTAAAAGGTTCTTTTTTCCCCAAAACTCCTTGTGCAATTTGCAGCTGCGGATGAAATGTGTACACAGATGAAGAACTGAGGAGAAGCAGCTGCACCGTTGCCCCAGTTAAATCACTGAACTTGTACTTCAGAGAAGTTTTCTCTGACAGAAGTGAAGGCAGCAGCACCTCAGGAACTCATGCAGAACTGGAGAAGGTGCTTTCTCTGGCAGCCACACATCAGCAGCAGAAATTCAAATTAACTGTGTATGTTGAATAGCAGGTTTTATGAGAATCAATCAGATACCATCATAAATGCTGTTCTGCCTGCCTTGGTGCTGAAGAAGTTAAGCTTCACTGGAGGAGTGCAATATTAAGCATGCCAGAGCTGATGCATGAGAAATTCAGGAAATGCTGGGCCAAAATACCTGACCAGAGTGTTTACCTTTCATTCATCACTCCGTTCTGTCACTCTGAATGCCTTTTTTATATCAGTAAAGTGAAGAACAAACTTATCAGTATCTTTGTGAGGATTTACAAGCTTCCTCAGAATCCCCTCAGTTTTTTTTTGAAACGCCAACCTGATATTTGCACTGTGCACTGCCAATCATCCATCTGCATTCTGTCACAGAGGCCACTTCCCACAGAAGGTGTGTGGTGCCTGGGGGAGAAGGAAAGGAGGAAAACATCTTTTCTGTCAGTCTTGTAGCTGTTATATAGCTCTTTCAGTCTTGCACAGTTCAGTCAAGTCATGCTCACTAATCTGGGCTGGAATTCCTGAAGGCTCTTAATGTCTCATTTTCTGGAACAACCCCTCTGGATCCTTCCCTTCAAAGGAGCATTTCCCAAATCCTCCACCACTGAAGGTGATTCTGGTCTCTGTCAGATGCACGTGACTATTCCAGAGACTCAGGGTTCACCCAAAATGTGGTGACACGTTGAGGACTGGAAGCTTTGTGTCTGCTATCTTAGATTGAAGTTTCTTTACAGCAAAAGATTTGACAGATGACAAAAGTAACTGCAGAAAACCTGAGGGTGCACGAACACAGGAGACGTGCGTAGTACATCCATCATTTTCATTGCTTTATTCCCCCATGTCTTCATTTCTGTTTCCCATAAAGGACATTTGAACTGAGAACTCAGGACTGGGATGGTACTCTGGCTGACCATCAGCACGCCCAGCACCTGGCACATCACATCAGTTATTCCTGCCTGGCTCCTCTTTCCCAGCTTGTCCTGACAACTGAAATGGCAGCTGCTCTACAGCATGTGCACGCCAGGAGTGGGGTTTGCCCTGAGATAATACCATCATCTTCCTGATAGGAAAATTGTGCATCAAAATGTTTAAGCTGGTCGACAAAGGAATAGAATGAAGTCCCTGTGACTGACGAGCAGCTGAGCAGGTGAGAGCACAGAAATGGGGATTTTGTGAAACGTGGACTTGTCTCAGAGGCAGCTCCTGTTAACGATGGGACAGATCTAATAAAGGCAGCACCTGATCAAGTTACTGTCAGTTTTGTGTGAAATTATTGACATCACAACCACATTTTCAACTCATCTGTGTCATTATGGAAGCCTCAAAACTCCAGTGGATTTGATTTGCAGGGAAGCAAAGCAGATGAATTGTCCTGGAAGACAAATCATTGCTTCACGTGGATAAGACCTGATTACTTCTGTTTTCTTAGCAAGCAACAGCAAAAGATTGTATGGGTGTATAAGACTGAAATTAAAATGTAGATTTCCAGAAAAAAAGAGCAGTAAGAAAGACTGACAGCTGACTGATGCTGTGCTCTCCTAGAGCAGTAATTATTGCTGCTTTCACGCTTTCACATTTTCCCTATTAACCTTCTCATAATTTGTTGAAAACCTGCTTTTATTTTCTTAATATTTCTCTGAGAGGTTTCTGAGCCATCAGTTTGGAGATTTTGAACACGATGAAGTTGTGTGCCTGGCCAGCCAGGAGGGTGATCAGGCTTTGCCTGATGCTGCTTCTTGTGCATCCCCCTGCTCCCATTTTCCCTTGTTGGCTGCTTGGGAAATGAACCATTTCCCTGAAAATCAGGTATTTACTGCCCTGTGATACAGTGAGACCCTGATGACTGGTGCCTTACAGACAGAAAATTCACAAGCAGAAAAGTTTGTCAATGGAATAAAAGCATAAAAAGAGACACTTTAAAAATCGTTTTCGCTGCCCCAGAAAATGTCTCGTGCACATTGTGCCTTTTGAAACTGCAGTGTCTGGCACTTTTTTTTCTTCAGATGTGCATTGTTTGAATGCAAATATATCACTAAACATAAGCTTAAAGACATTTTAAGTGATCAGCAAATCCCATTCAATTTGAAATGTTTGGCAAGTCTTCACAGTGTCATTGAAGGAAAAGAGGATGCCCTTGGAACAAGCCTGGTAGAAGACCCCACAGATTCCACATTTCTTTGTGCTTTTTGGACAGTGTGCAGGTCCATTTGGGTTGTTTTTTTTCTTGGTTTTGGGCACACATGTTCCATGTAAACCCTCAAAATGTCTGCTTGAATTATTCCTTGATACCATTTCATACAGTAAATAATTTCAAATGAAAAAGACTTAATTGTTACACTTTCTTAAGTGTGTTTTATTTATGGCTTATTTTAGGATAACTTCTGATTATTCTGATCATCAAATTAGGAAGTATTTTGCTCTCTCCCTTCATCCCTGCTCCTTCACTTAGCTGGATTTGCAGGAGATGCATTTAGCTAATAGAACAAGAAATTACAAGAGTATGAATAATTGTTTTTAAATGCTATTTAAAGTCCTATATATAGCATGAGTTTCCTGGAAATCTTTCCACATACTGTTTGGTAGGAAATAGTCTCCAAGCAGGTTACAATGTTAATTTGATAGCTAAACCTTTCCCAATAGTCGTGTTCTTGATTTGCTTATAAAAGAAATCCCATTTTAGGCTGAGTGATTGCAATCAATTTGCTGTTACCAAGTTATCAGAGAAAGGAGCTGAACCCCATCATATGGAAAAAAAAAAATCCCAAACTAATAATGTTAGCAAAAGCATTCTTAAAATTCCATCCTGAAATGTGTGGTTTAGGCCAGTTTTTATCCCAACTGCTCAGTTAAAATGCAAAGAGAGGTTAATACGATAAAATATGGGATTACTTAAGCTGTTAATTTTCTAGCCAAGTTTAGATGAATATCGTGGACTGGGATGCTAAAAGCCATCTAACATAAATGTTTAATGAACAAATAAAGCTGTCAGAAGCAAATGTGCACTGCACATTATGGATGTATTTGCTTTGGGTAGATCCTGCAATCAGAATCATTGTCTGATCAAAGGCCTGAAGTCTGTTTTCCACAACTTTAGTATTTTTTAATAGTCTGCTCACAGGCTGGTTTTGTAGGGTTGTGTGGCCTGTGTTTCAGAATTAGAGGACCAGTTGTACAATTCCTCAGGCTTTCCAGGCTTGCAAGTATTTTTATTGACTTGACCAAATTTCAGCTGTGAGCCTCCTGCCCAACTTCTGAAAGACCACAGAAACGAGGACAAAATTCTCTTTTCTGCATCTAAACACAGGACCTCAGGGCTGAAACTTCCCAGGAATATCTTAAAGGACTTAGCAGAAAGTAGCAAATTCCCTCCTAGAAGGAAATGTTGTTTCTACCTCAAACATTTCTAACACAATCTGCAGAACATCACCACCACTGCAAAGATCCATTTTCTCTATTTAATAATAAACCTTGAAGGGATTTCTACAATATGTTTTTAGGACTCCCTAGAACCCATGTTTTCATTTCCATTTGGATATGTTTCATATAAGGCATTATTGATTTTCCAGCCAACATGGATCTTTGGGAAAAAAAAATAATGATTTAGCCTTTCACTGTGGATTCTTCTCATTTAAAGGCCTGTAAAATGGTTTTGGAATGCTGACTCACTGAAGTTTTTTGCTTTTTAATTTTTTTTTCTAGGGAGGTCTAATCCTACCAAAATCCTAATACTTGTAGTGAGGAGATTTCTTAAAAAATAATTAAAATTGTGTGCAGAGTGGAAGAATTTCTATAAGCTCTTTTGAAGGTGATTATATGCATTTTCTTGAACACATCAGTAGAAACCACACTAATTTCAGCAATTCCTTGTGTGTAAAAGGGCATCACTTTTATTGCAGTCTTCCTACAATGTTTTACTGAAGAGTTACCTTTCAACCCAAGGACTTCAATTTATTAAGATGTGGAAAGAAAATGAACATTTCTTTGGATAAAAAAGATAATGTGACATTAAAGTCTGAAAAGTTGATGTGCAACAGTTTAGAAATAAATGGCCCAAACCTGGCAAACAGCATGTTCTACAAGAAAATAAATTAGAGTGGCATAACTATAGTGACTGCTGAATTTGTACTAATCATTTGTAAATGAAATCCTCTTTTCATTAGCATTTCCATGCTTGCATGCATAATTTACAACAAAGGTTTGCAGGCACTAACACAGTTTTCATAAATTAGTCGTAATGTTGGTGTTGCTGAAACCTTGGAAACTTTTTAATGCAGTTGGATTTTTACATAGGAGGAAAAGCGTAACCTTGATTTTCCAGAAGTCAGATTTAGTGTTTAAAATGTATGCAACAGGCCTGATTTCCATTCTGTATTTCTTTTTATAGCAGTCTGAATGCAAAATAAGTATAAAAAATGACCACAGCCACCAGAGCAAAAGAGTGGGTTTAAGGCCTGTTCCCTGTAAAATGCTGGATTTGTTTTCTAGGTGGGCACAGGCTGAGAATCATACAGGTTGTTGGACAGGGATTTAATACAGCTTTACCTAATAGGAATAGGAAATTATATAAAGTCCCTGGGATTTTAAATTGTCTGAGGCTGAGAATGCTCAGGTAATTAAAAAAATTATTATTGTTATTGTTATTACTATTATTATTATTATTATTATTATTATTATTATTATTATTATTATTATTATTCCTGTTGCCATTCTGATGGGGGAAGCTCTTTTAGGGGATCTGGTTAACTTTATATTTTGAGAAAATTTAACTGCGATTCTGGTCTGGAAGTGTTCAATTATGCTTCTAGCAATAGGTTGGAAACCATAACTCTAAATACTCATTTGACCACACTTTGTGAATTAAATGCATATTTTGCATGGTTCCTTTGCTCTTGCTTTCACTTGCACAAATGTCCTTGGAACAAGGAGGAAGCTCCTGGGAGCTGGGACACAGAACGTGGGCAGGGTGGTCGGGTTCTTCTTCACATCTTCAGCTCTGATCCCAGCATTTGTGCAAGGAGAGGAACAGAAAGTCCATTTCTGTGTAACCATCTTCCAGCAAAAATCCCTGCAGCAGGTCAGAACAGGCTGGGACCTGTGGCTGAAGAGAACGGGATGAGGTGGATTGTGTCCAAACTCTCTGCAGTGCTGGGAAGGACTGGCTGCTCCCCTGCTTTGTGTGATCAGAGCCCTGCTCTGTGACCTGCTGGGCAGAGAGGGCTGGATGTATTATTTTTTTATGAAACAAAGTCCATTCAGAATTTATGGGATGTCTGTGCCCTTAGTTTCAATGGGTTCTGCTCAGTGGGAAAACCAAAATATTGCAGCTGTTGGTGGTGCCACACAGCTCTGCAATGGCACTTCCACCCTCAGGAGGTGGGAACAGCACTGAAATTGTGTGACCATTGAGCACAAGGAAATGAAAGGCTGGAGAGCCTTTAAAATAGCATTATTATGTGGTCCATGAAAGTGAAGGCATTTTGGCTTGTGGAAACAGCAGCTTTCTGAATGTGCTTGGAGGGGTGTGCAGTGGATGGTGTAGACTGAGGGTGTGCATGACCCTCCACAATGGGATTTGATGAGAGCAATGTGAGATCCTTCTCTGCATCTTTGATTTTTGTTTCTTGGGGGTTTTGGTGGTGTGAGTAAGACATCAAGACAACCTCTCCCAAAATGAATATATTTATCCCACAAAGATTAGAATTTTAATTTCATGGGGAAAGGCAGAACAAACCGTTCTACAGCTCTGGTTGGCAGTGGGGAATTTTAATGCCCCTTTTCTATCAGCATCATCCTTTAGCCACTGAGTGAGAACCAAATCTTGCTGCCAAGCCATGTCCTGCAATGTCAGGCAGGCTGAGGCTTCCCCTGTTTTTTTTTTATTTTTCTTTTCCTGAGTCCTGCCAGCTGAGAGGTGCTGTGCTGATCCTCTGCTACTTGTGGATGTAAATTGAATTGTGACAAATACACAGAGCAGTGCATTGCCTGGAGACTGAAATCAATGCTTGCATGTGCTCAAACAAAATTATTTTTCACTTGTAGCTCTTTTAAGTGAAGTCACTTTAAAGGGGCTGCATATTTTGTAGTTTGCATGCATTGCTTTTTCCTTCCTGAAGAGAAATATCAGAACAATAAATCATCACTAGGGGAAATTTTGCCATGTTTAGTGATTTTTCATGAGAGATATTTTTCTACCTATATAATATGCAAATACTTCTCAGGCATATGGGAAATAGAAATTGGTTTGTTTTACACTGAAGATGTGAGTGTAAAATGTCTGTGGGTTTGGGTTTTTTTTTCTTTTTGGGCTAACTTTACAAACCAAATTGGTTAACAGGAATGTGTGCATCAAAATTTTTATAAGCTTTAGAGCTTGAATTTACAGCCCCCATTACATCCACTGAAAGATCTGCCTGTGTGTTTTGAACACCAAATTTCAAAGTGTTTTTTGGGCAGTTTTAGGATAGTGTTATAAGGAAGGATTTTAGTATGGTAGTAAAATCTTACATCTGCTTTATGAGAGAGACAAATGTAGGTTTCTTAAGCAGAATATTATCATATAGAATGCCTGCAAGATTTGTTAGAAAATCAAACTTAAAAGACTGTCATTTTCTTTTGAGAGACAATTTAGATCACAACATTACCCCAAAAAATCGTATAACTCTAGTTAAAGTTAGTACAAAGAACTCCCTCTAAAGTGCACAAACACTTTAAACCTATTCTTTTTAAAATCGATTACTTAAGTGGAGATAAAACTAAGCTAAAATATCTGCATTCAGTCATTAAAAATCTGAGAAATTAAAACAAGCACTCATTCTTCTTTTTTTGCCTTGAAAGGTGACCAAAGCCCAGCTTCCAAAGAATTTGGGGAGAGTTTAATTGGTCCCTTGGTGTTTTAAAACTCAAAATATCTGTGAATATTACCCAAGGTTATTTCATCAGTGCCCATACAGCACCCAGTGAAGCTGTTATGAGGGCAGACCTGTTTGGCTCACTGGCTTTGCCATGGAGGAGCCTTGGAGAATTTATCAAAGATTAGAGTAACGCTTTTGTGGTGTTATGTGCGTGATTCAGAAGAAGAATGAAATGGAGGAAAATATTTTCCTCAGATTTTTTTTTCTTTCTTCACCCACTTCTCAGGAACATTTTTGTTTTCTATGTAGAACGGACATGGAATCTTCAGTTTTCACGGAAATAGAATTGTCTCAGCGTGCATATTGGCATGTCTGGATTCACTGAACCATAAACTCTTGAAAATCTTGCCCAACCCAACCTAATTCTGCGGAAATGATAGAACTGCCGTACAATACTTGAGGTCAGCCTGAGTGCTCTGAATCCATCCTGTCCCCAAGGCAGGAGGAGAGGAAGTGGGATCAGCAGAAGAGCTGTAACTACATCTCCTGGCCACAGATATGATCAAGGGCAGAGGAAAGCAGAAGTGGTCAGCTGAAATGTACAGGACAATTCTCAGTAGTAGCAATAATAATGATGATATTGAAATACCACTGAATTTGTGTACCCAATTTTAGACTTCTTTGGGATATCTGCATTTCAGTAGAAGGAAAAATTCCTTCAGAATTCGAAGGAATTTGCCCACATTAATCCAAAGCTTGTTTTTTATGGCTTAGAGCCCTTAAATGGAAAACTGGCATAAAGGACTTCAAAATGACTCTTTTTTCCCTCCTTGCTGACCTTGTGTTTAAGTAAGAAGAGTTGAATGAAATTTATTGGCAGCTTTTATAATTGTTTTGAAACCACTCTGCCTTCTCGCTTTGTAACTGAATGAGTTGGCAAAGCTTTCCAACAGAGCCAAGAAGGTCATTGGAAAATTGCTGGCCTCAGCCTTACTTAAAACAACATTTGTTAACTTATGTTGCCTTTGCTCTTAAAAACAAATTAACAATTTAAAACACTGGTAAAACATTGATTGGCCAATTATAGTGAAACTTCTGTGAAGTATATAAAGCATTACCTCCTCATTAATAACACATTAATTCTTCATTGTTGCATCATTACAATGAAGAGCCGAAGGATTAAAAATATCTGATCACAGTTACCCAAAATCATTCCCAGTTTGGAAATTTATTTGGCCCGGGGTCATCCCATGAATACATTTTGTTACAGTGATCCAGTGTAGCTCTTAGTAAGATGAGGAAAAAAAAAATCAAATGCTGCAGTCACACCTTTTGGGGCATTAGCTGCATTGTATCCAAGGAAAACAAACATGAACACATGAAATGTGAAATCTCAGCCTCTTTCCTTTGCTTTAGCCGAGGTCCAGCAGAGCTCTGTGATCACACTTTAAAGTGCATTAAAAAGCCTTTGGCCTGTTTTTTTCTGGCAGAGTATTTTCATTGTTTTATGAAAAATTGAAGGGCTTGGACAGTTATTGAAATCAAGTCAGCTCACTACAAAAAAAAAAAAAAAAAGCAACGAAACAAAACCAGCAATTGCTGCCAGTTGCTGTTTAAAAACAAAAAACAAACAAACAAACAAACCCCAACAACAAACAAAACCTTTACATAAATACCAACTCAGGTGAAATCTCCTCTGCATTCTACAGAGTTAGAAAGGCAACTGGGTAACACAACACTGTTTTTGAAAATAATAAAAGTTATAACATGTTTCTCATAATAAAGAGAAAAAAGAATCCAAGCACTTCTTTGTGACACAATGAAATATTTTAATCTTTTCAGAATTATTTTGTCTGAGTTTTTTGGTTTGGTTGGGTTGGGTTTTTTTGTGTTTTTGTTTGGTTTTTTTGTTTGTTGGTTTGGTTTGGTTTTGGTCTTGGTTTTGGTTTTTTTTTCTTACAAGAGGGTCTTAGCAAACTGTTTTAACCACTGCATCTACAATTTCCGCTGAAAGTTTCTGATCAAAAACCCCATTCCACTACTCATAAATCTCCATTCCCCTTCATCCAGCTGATGGATCCTTGAGTGCATCATCCAGAGAGCTGGGATGGAAAGGAAAGGAAAGGAAAGGAAAGGAAAGGAAAGGAAAGGAAAGGAAAGGAAAGGAAAGGAAAGGAAAGGAAAGGAAAGGAAAGGAAAGGAAAGGAAAGGAAAGGAAAGGAAAGGAAAGGAAAGGAAAGGAAAGGAAAGGAAAGGAAAGGAAAGGAAAGGAAAGGAAAGGAAAGGAAAGGAAAGGAAAGGAAAGGAAAGGAAAGGAAAGGAAAGGAAAGGAAAGGAAAGGAAAGGAAAGGAAAGGAAAGGAAAGGAAAGGAAAGGAAAGGAAAGGAAAGGAAAGGAAAGGAAAGGAAAGGAAAGGAACTGGGGCAAGGACTGGCAGCATGAGGACAGGGGTGATGTGCCAGCTCTGTGACAGCCTGAGCACCCCTGGCAGGGACAGAGGGCACAGGACCTACAGGTGCATCAGGCCCTGGGGGACGGCTCTGCCCAGCTGCCTGCCAAAGCACCCTGCCCAGGGAAACCACCCCAGGTGATCTGTCTGCTCCAGTGTCTGGCATCGTTTGTGCTTTTATTCATTCCAGAGGATGGAATTTGTGGAGCTCATATGGGACAGAGAGTTCAGGACTCTACTCTCTACAATGTCTCCTGGAGAAACTTCTTCATGAAAAAGAAATTGAGTTCTAAACCACAGAGAAAACTCTAAATATTTTTTTATTATTTTTACTGGGACATTTTTGTTTGGGGTTTTTTTGGTAGTTTTTGTTTGTTTGTTTGTTGTTCATTTTGGTTTCGGGGGTTTTTTTTGTTTTGTTTTTGTTTTGTTTTGGTGCTTTTATTTTATTTTTTTTTTTTTTTGGCTCCCAGCTTTCCCTTCCAGCAAATAACCTCTTTGGATTTCTGGTATCTACCTTCTCCATCATGGAAATGCCAAGCAGTAAACTTCATCCTTCAGTAAATGCATGGAATAAAAAGTAAGATGAACAAATATATCCTCTCACCCAAGTAAGCAACACAGAGATGGAAGATTTCTGCTTAAAAACCAAAAGCCAAGCCAATGAATTGTTAAACCAAAGCAAAATTGGATTGTCATCTGTGTTCTCTAAAATGTTCCAAACAGACTTTGAAAGAGTTATAATTCATTAAGGCGCACCTGATACAAATAATTTATATTGGGGTTTCTGTTTTAAATAACAAAACATACTCTGGGGTTTTTTTCAGATCTTGATTTGTCTCAGTTTTGATATAAATTATCTGAACTTGTTCATAAATAACAAAGTTGTCAGAAGTGATGCATTAACTAAAAAGAAACCTTGTTTTTTTTTCAAGTGGTAATAAGATTTTGTTGTTATTATTTTCCAATTTTTTTTCAGAACATCTAACAAGGATATACAAGAATACACTAACACCCAACACTCAGTGTGAGCAGTATAGTGAAGCAATCCTAATGGAAATGATGTCTTTCTTGCTTAAAGATTCCCAGGAGAAGTATTAGAAGGCAAATACTCACCCTGGAATGGAACAAATCAGACTAACTCCAGGCTAGATAGAACAATTTTGAGTTGTGTATGATACATAAGCCTAATTAGGTTTTGGGAAAGACAAACTGCAACAGCACCCCAAAATAATAATAAAAAATACAATTTATTGCCAATTTATCCCTAGGAAATCTGGTGACAGAAACACATTTTATATAATACTTCTATTTGTAGATGCCATGATTATAAGCTTTAAAGTTTTCGTGCTGCTGCAGACTTTTTGTTTGTTACCTGAGTTACACAGACAAATTAGGGAATTATTCAGCTATCTGAAAGATTGATACAGAGTTTTTCAGCTGAGTTTCCCAGCTGAGGAGGGAGAATTTGCTAAATCTTGTTAAAATTGAACACAGCCGTGAACATTCTGAAATGCCAACAGTTAGTTTGCAATATTTCTGTTTCCAAACCCCTCCAGAGGAAAATGTAGTTTCAACTTTTAATCTCTTAGAGAATCTTTTTTTCCATATGCCTAATTTCTCTGGAGCTGGGGGTCTTATGCAATGGAATAATTGGGATTATTTCAGCCTAGAACAACACTGCCAGGGGAAATGAGAAGGATTTACTCAGATGGAGGGCAGTACTGATAAGGTCATAAAAGGTGGAAACTGTGGGGAGCAATCTGAGAAATAGTCATAGAGTTGTAAAATCACAGGGATGGAATCACAGATTGATTTGGGTTGGAAAGGGGCTTTCAAGATCCATTCCATCCCCTTTCACTATCCCAGGTTGTCCCAAGCCCCATCCAGCCTGGTCTGGGACACTTCCAGGGTTGGGACAGCCACTCTGGACACCCTGTGCCAGGGCCTCCCCACCCTCACAGGGAAGAATTTCTTTCTGATATGTTATTTAAACCACCTCTCTTTCAATTTTGTATCCATTCAAATGGTACAAAATGAGATAATAGTAAAAAAAAGGGTGATTTAAGATCAGATTTATGTCCAACCTTAATTTTGGGGCACAGTAAGCAGTTTCAAACAATGGCAAACTTAGCCTAATTGCTAGATATGATTACAGACCCCCAAATCCTTGCAAAACAACAGTCGCTCATTCAGTCTTTCCCTTTAGGAAAGGTGGAGCATAAAGAGATATATCCTTAAAAGCAATGAATAATTTATTGTACGCATGGAAAGAGTTGGGAAACAATTCTCTAACTTCATAGGAAACAATGTAGGGCATCCATTGTATTGGGTGGTGCCTGTAAAACACCACCCAGATGTTGTTAGTAGCAAATTATTCAAATTAGTGCAAAATTTTAAGCAAATTTGTGCTGCCTGAAATAATTTCTTTGGGGTGTTTTTTTGTCTGTTTGTTTGTTTGTTTGTTGGGTGTTTGTTGTTTGTTTGTGGTTTTTGTTTGTTTGTTTTTGTTTTTCTTGGTTTTTGTGGGTTGTTTGTTTGTTTGTTTGTTTGGGGGGTTTGGGTTTTTGGGGGGTGTTGTGTTGTTTTGGTTTTTTTTGTGGTGGTGGTGGGGAACAAGGTATTATGATCTCTAGAGGTGTCTTGCATCAATAAACTTAGTGTCAGGCCATTTTTAGGCTTATAAATCATCTATGGGGTGAAAAATATACCAAGGCACACCTGTGTCTAGCTGTACACCTGTGAATAAATGTACATTTTCTGGAGGGGATTTGAGAAGTGGTGACAGGGAAATGTAAAACTTGCAGGATCTGCTTCTTTCAAAGCTGATCAGACTCATCCCAGAGCTGCGCTGGCAAGCTGGCCAGAGAGCTGCAGCCTTCTTGGCTGGGTGTCCTGTCAGCAGAGCAAGAGCAGATGGAGCAGATGGAGCTGCAAAACCACTCCAAAGGTCTCTGCCAAGGAGCTCCTTGGACATAAGGCTTTGGTTCTAGGATGGCCAGGGAAGGGGCACTTCTTCTTCCTCTCACTGGAGTGGTTTAAGTGATTTGTAAACTGGAGGAGTACAAATCTTCCAGACAGTACCAGGTGCAGGAGGCTTCGGGGAGAGGCCACAGTCAGCAGCAAGTGGGAAGGAGGATGAGGAAGCTGGCAGACAAATCCCATTGATTTTAGCCTGCCAGGATGTGTATTGGATGAGGCTGGAGACCTGCTGACTCTGCCCTCGCCTAAAGACTGCTGAAACATCCAGATTAGGAGACCTGTGAAGCAGCAAAATCAGAAAGCCAAGATTCTTCTCCATGAAGCAAGTCTAATTTTAACTCACAAGCACATATGCAGAGATTTTCATTTCTTAGAACAGAATAACGTCCCAAAGTATTACTGTTCATTTTGGATGCAGATTATTCTTGAAACCATGGTTAAAATTGTGTTTGCTTTCCAATACACTGCTTAGGATTACAGTTTTAACTTTTATGTGACTGTATAAATTCCATCAATTCAAATGGAGGAAGGATACACTTTTTGCAAAGAGAATAGATTTCATTACTCTTGGTAGATTTTTGTTCCCTGCTGTCAAGAAACAAGGTGAATATTCTGGTCCAGAACTTTTATTTACCTGAGTCAATCATCACACAACATTTTTCTGTGTCTTAGCCAGAATTAGTATTTTTTCCATGACTGAAGAGAATCTGGCTCATGAAATTTGTAATTCTGTCTTGATATCAGATTTATTGACAAATCTGGTTCCTGTATATGAGAGCAAACAGAAAATTGCTTCCAAACTGGAGATTTTGGTGAGTGATTACACAAATGGGAACTTTTAATTATTCTGTTTCTTTTGTTCTGAGACATCCAGTTTTATTTTATAGATTAATGTATTAAACTGAGATTAGTTTGATAAAACTAATAGTTTTAAAGCAATTTTTTTAAAACAACATGTAATTATTTAGCGTTTCTTGAGGTTCTGTCAGCCAGGGCTGGATTGAGAGTGTGGAAGCCGTTTAGGTTTCATTAGGTGTCATTGTCTTAATAAGTAAACCATTAGATTCCTGTTTATTTATCAGTATAACTATAAGAAATAACCAAGTGAACAACTTAGAACCATTATTTAGTTGAAATAATGAGGGATATTTTTGTTTTTTTCAGGAGAACTGTGAAATTGTAAAGGATTGCTACAGAAATGGGGACAGCACTGACACTGACATCCATGGGAGCAGGGTGCCTGTGATCAATGGGTTTAACAGGATTAACTGCCTTCACTGCTTGCTCTGGAGGTCCTAATTTTTTTCTTGCTTTTGTCTTCAATAATATGCACGTTTCATCTTCCACGCTGTTTTTAACAGCCTTTGTAACAAAATTTTAAATCCTCAGTTGTGAATGTTCCCATTCTGTTGGTAACTTCCCTCAGGTCAGGTGAAGGAACAAGTGTTTCCTTTTAAGAATAAAAAACACTTTTGCCCGTTTAGGTATTGCAGGTGAGAGCTCTTTAGACAGCTTCTGGCTGGGTGCTCTAGGGCAGCAGAGGAAGAGGAACCCTGAGCTGGATGTCTGTGTCTGTTTGACACCATCAGTATCTGTTTAGTGATGAGAGCAGCCTGTGTTATGCCCTGAAGGTATCACAGGTGTGATTACACGTGGGATTCTTTCTTAATAACTGTGGGTTCAAACTCAGTTTTAAACTCAGAAAGTGAGTTCTTTCTGACTGTTCTACCATAGACTTAAAATTGGCTATGAATTGTGTTCTGTTTATAAAAGGTGGGGTTTGTTTTTTGAAGCTTTCTGAAGTTTTTCATCTGAGTAAAATGGCTCAGCTTTGGTGCTGAGGTACCTCAGGTGGTCTCTAGTCAGAAAAAAAGGCTGTGTTGCCAAATTGTTATAGATACAAGAAAGAGTTGAAACTTTTTAATAGTTGTATCAGTAGGTTGACCGTGTGTTTCATTTCTGTTTGCAACTATGTTTATTTTCGAGCGGTTCTGAGTGGTTACAAATACTCGCAGTTGTGATGTTGTTGGAGTGACTGTTAGACAATGTTGCAGTGTACAGTTACCAATGTTTGTAGAGGCTGTGACTCCATTCCCGAATGCAGTTATGCCTGTAATGGAGCGGTTAAAGGGACAATCCCAGGGGAGGGGGGGAATCTTCTCTCTCCCTCAGAGACCCCAGAGACTGAGACCCCAACCCAGAGCTCTGATTGGTGGATACGACCAACCAATCAGGTCACGGCGGGAAAGAATGATTGGTGTAGAAAGCACGCTGGTAAGGACCAATGAGAGCCCGGAGAATGCACCAATCACTTAGAGGATCCAAAACGAGCCAATCCCTGAGGGGACAGAAGCTATAAGACGGGACTGACCACCCTCAGTGGGCGCTTCGCTCTCACAAACAGGCTATTCTGAGGGGTGGCTGTGTACACAGATCTGTTTGCTCTGGCTTGCCGTGAGGGGCTGGGACTAGCCCAGCCTCCTGTTCCTGTAGCCTCTTTGTAACAATAAACAGTTGGCCTTTCCTTTTTACCGTCTTTGGATTTAGCGCCTCATCATTATTTTTGCAACATTGTATCAAAACGAAACTACTTGTTCTTCAGAACTCATGCCCTCCTAGCAGACTCTGAATTACCAGCCAAGGCAGAAAATTCCTGTTTCTTTTTATGTCATGAGTGGCTGCCCTATTTCCAAGGAATGCAGGTTTGCCCCTACAATTAGTAATTGCAGCATCTTCTTCTAAGAAAGGCCTCTCCTTGTTTGAGATAAAATTATGCCTGTAAATTGCATTATATCTGAACCAGAAGCTGGTCCTAGTGCTTTAGTATCAGTGGTATCTCTTAATCAAACCTCTGTCACTGAAATATAAATTAGTTCTAAATTGCATAGTGTAAGTTTTGTTATCCTTTAATGAATAAGAAATTACGTACATATGGGAATTTCAAAACGTACTGTGCTTTTCAATTTAGGTATAAATCATATGCAGATTTTATTTCTGCTGCTGGACCTTTGTTGATGGCAGGGGTGTTTTTTTTCTAGATATTGGGGAAGCGTTGTAATGAAACAAGTATTTCATCCTGTGTTCTAGTGTGAACAGCTGCCTCTTCTCTAACTCTCTCCTAAACAATCCCAAATTATCTGACTGCAGTTAAATCATCTTTAAAACTTGCATTTCTCCTTGAAGATGCCTGGCTGCTGTTTGGTGTCCTAGCCAGAAAATGATCTGTAGGAGAGGATCACAGGAGTGACACAGTGCCATTGTCACGGGATCTTTTGATCACTGGTTTTGAGAAGGACTTTGGGGCAGCTTTTCATGAAAATGTCCCTGAAGCGCCCATGAAGCCACAGAGATCCTCCTACACGTGGGAGAACCATGGAAGACACCACAAGAGTGAACCTGGGGAGATGGGAATCATTCTGGTGCCTTGGGAAGGCTGACCTGAAACCAGAGACTGGACAGAGCTGGGGAATAAAGCAGGGATTTATTGAAAGGCCTTTAGGATACACCTTGGGCAGCACAAGAGCCTGGCCAGGGCTACACCCAAGGTGGACCCAAAATGGTCACAAAATGGACACAAAATGGACAAAAGGTCACGAGGTCTCACACTTTGATCAGTTTTGGTCCATTTGCATGTTGGGGTTTAATTGTCCAATTACAGCTTTGGGTTGTGAGGTCCCATCCTTCTTGTTCCTCCCTCCAGCCACCCTTGTTTGTGCTTTGGGGCTGAAAGTTGCCCTTGGTGTGCAGCAGGAACAGGATTTGTTTTGTGTCCCTGCTGTGTGCAGAGCTGAGTGACCCTGAATGTGAGCTCAGAGCTGCACCCTGGGCAGCACAGAGCCTGAAAAACAGGCAAGCTCAAACTTAAGGTGTCACTTCAGTGCTGAAGGAGCCCAGCTGGGCTACTTGGCTTTGCTTCATCACAAAGGTCATGAAAATCTCTGTGGAAGCACAGAGACCTGTAGAAACTCAAAGTATTTTGGTATTTAGGTCCATCTACCTAGTTAGGAACAGGTTTCCCAGGGAAGTGGTCACAGCCCCAAGCGTCCCAAAATTAAGAAGTGCTTGGACAGTGTTCTCAGGCAGAGTGTGGGATCCTTGGAGGGTCCTGTGCAGGGATGGGAGTTGGACTTCAATTGTTCTTGTGGGTCTCTTCCAAATCAGGGTGCTCTGTGATCTGAAAAACAAAACAAAACAAAACAAAACACAACCAACCAACCAACCAAAAAACAAAAAACCCATGGGTTTATTCCTTTTATCTATAAAATTTAGACAATTATTGTTGAGAATATTTCTCTGCTGTACAGCCTCCTCTACCTGTCTGAGAAAATAGCTAAATTTGAATAGGAGATAAAAAACCCTGACTATTTAATAACATCGGAATTTAATGGACAGTGGTTTAAACCAACTTTTCAAAGTCAGCAGGACTGCACTCTGTGATGGTGTGTCACAGGTTCTGAAAACCACCTCAGAGAGAGATTTGATGAGAATTGATTGTAGCCTTATCACTGTGAATTTGTTATCAGATAGGAGCTAACTCGTGGCAGGTGTTTGTTTGTCTGGGTTAGATAAAGCTGCCTTTGTCACCTGGCTGCAAAAATGAGAACATCCCTTCATGGACAGAAGTGTCAGGGGGGACAGGGGATGTGGCAGGGTTTGTTAGAGGAGAAGGAAAAGTTGAATTTTGATGCATCTTGAGGAGGAAAAAAAATTAAAAATGGAACTCTCACACTGTTGGGTTTGGGGTTTTTTTGTTTATGTTTTCAACTTAAATAGGTTTACTCTGAGTTTGCACACAGTGTGAATCCAGTATAGTAATGCCATTGTAAATTTCTAGGAATGAGCAGGAAATTTACTTGTAAGGGATTAATATTTGTGCATTCATGCTGGGCTGACAGTGGTAAAATCTTGTTAATAGAGTCAGAAAAATGGAAAGAGCTGAGGAAAAAATGATAAATAAAATAATAATTTTCCTGTGTATTTTTCTAACTTTTCTCCTAAAGGTTTTTTTTTTTAGGGTTGTTGGTTTTTTTGTTTTTTGGGTTTTTTGTGGTTTTGTTTTGGGGTTTTTTTGTGTTTTGTTTTGTTTTTTTTTAATTGTTGTTTTGTTTTGTTTTTTGTTTTGTTTTGGTTTTGTGTGTGGGGGTTTTTTGGTTGGTTGGTTGGGTTTTTGTTTGTTTGTTTTTTGTTTCATTTTGGTTTGTTTTGTTGGTTTTTTTATGGTTGGTTGGTTGGGTTTGGTTTGTTTTGGTTTGTTTTGTTTTTTGTTTTTGGTTTTTCTCATGTCCTTTTTATCACTGTGATGTAATGAGGAGAAGGGTGAGAGATTATGAAACAGGGTTATCAGCAGGGTGGTGGAACCTCCAAATCCAGTTTCTGGCACTGTGGATTGTCAGATTATAACTGGAATTTGATGCCTGAATTGCACAACACCAGCTCTTCTCACATGGGTGGTGTTACCTACCAGAGTTTAAACAACTGTCCTTCGATAGGTAAAACACAATTTAGGTAAAAGCTATCCCTTAAATCCTTATGGATCACCAAATTGCCTCAGAAGTCAAAATACAGTGTTATTCCAGAGAAAAATGTTATTTTCCCTTAAATAGCAATACATTAAAAACTGAACCCGTAAAAAGCCAAAGATCTATTTAGATTCTAAAACTTCCATTACTTTGTGTTTTAAGGGCATAAATGAAGCCATAGAGAGCTGTATTTTATTCTGCATGAATTGCAATGTTCACAGTTGATCATTTAGAAACCCCAGCCACTAGCCAGAGATATCTTTAAAAAAATAAAGTCTGAGTATTTTAAAATATCCCATGTGCTTCATAAATATAATTAAAGTATTGTAAATTAGTTCTCTAAGCAGAGATTTTTCCCCCATGTTTATGAAGTATAGAGGACTAAAATTTGGTTAAATTATATTTACAAATATATAAAAAATATTCTGATGTGATTTCTGTCAATGGTTCTGTTTTTACAAAACACTTAATGAAGTAGAGGCTAGACTGTTTTATGAATAATTGAGGCTAGAAGAATGACTGCCATCAGATGCTTATTATTTTTCAGAGAAAATATATTTTATTAAATTTAACAGTTCTTGAACCCACATTATTCGTGGAAGCAATACCTACTCCTGCTTGCTCCTTCCGTTTCCTTCCCATACAGAAAAAAAAAGTACTTTATTAATTAAACTACCACAACACATTTGTCTTGACACGTCCATCTCCTTTTCCAATCTCATTATATTCAGGTGCTGGATGATATCAGCTACAAATTCCTGACATTTCATTTTGTGTCCTGTCAGCACCCATGGAAAGCAAAGGACAGCTTCTCTTGATCAATATCCCCAAAAAAAGAAATAAAGCAGAAGCAGATTTGCTTAATCTACTTTTATGCTTCTGCGCTTTGCTAAGTTAACCATATGTTTTTCTTAGGGAGTTTGTAAAAATAAGGTGTAAAGGGAACAT
The DNA here is from genome assembly GCA_017589585.1 of Phylloscopus whistleri. NCBI lineage: Eukaryota > Metazoa > Chordata > Aves > Passeriformes > Phylloscopidae > Phylloscopus > Phylloscopus whistleri. The sequence continues at coordinate 47,969 of JADMLD010000159.1, read as the reverse complement.
GTGGGGTTTTTTTGTTGTGTTTGTTTGTTTTGTTTGTTTGGGGTTTTTGGGTTTTGTTTTGGTTTTGGGGGGTTTTGAGGGTGCTTTTTTTTTTTTGTGGTTTTTTTTTTTGTTTGGTTTTGGTTTTTTTGTTTGTTTTTTTGGTTGGTTGGTTGGTGTTGGGGGTTTTTTGTGTGGTTTTTTTGTGTGGTTTTTTTTTTTTTTTTTTTTTTTTTTTGTGTTTGTTTGTTTGGTTGGTTTGTTTTTATTGTTGGTTTTTTTTCCTCTCTGAGAGCAATTGTACACGAATCTGATGTTTGGGAGTCAGTCCATGGAACAAAGTGCTGAGATCCCTACAGAATATCTCCTTGTGCCCTCTAGGAATATGTCAGGAGAATGTCCCAAACTCCAGCAGCCTAGCAGAGTTCAATGGTGCTGACATGGATTATCTTTTACAAGTCCTTCCAGCTTTGCTGTGGTGCTTGAACATAAAAACAAAATAAAAACCCCAGCTGTCTCTCCTCTCTTGGACAGCACAGTCCCAGCCAGCTCCCTTCTCAGAGCAGAGGGACGTCTTGTGCTTGCTCTCCCCTGGTGATTTGCATTTCAGGATGCCCTGACTTGATGAGCCAATGTTTTGTTTGTTGAGCAGTGATGAATGCTGTGAGTGCTTTGTTTAGGAAGTTGAATTATTAATCCATCGTACACAGAGTTATATCCCAAACAAAGCCTGCAGCTCAGAGCTCCCTAGTTCTGAGGAGGTTTATAAACAGGTTCTGCTAATCTGAAAAGATTAGCTGTCTTGTTATTAGAGGTAAATAAATACTTAACTTTAGAATTATTCTCTCTCCTTTCTAATCCAGAGGAAGGTTATAATGCCCTTTCTGATTAAGTTTTCTACTGAGTATCTCCTCTGTGTATCTCTCCTACCAGAATCCAAGGTGTTTTTGGACAAAGCTGTCAGACACCTGGTGGGAGCCTTGGGCTGTCCTGAGCTGGGCCAGGAGCTGGAATTTGAGGGTCCAGTAAGTCCCTTCCAGCTCAGGATATCCTTTGTGCTGTCCATCCAGCTCCCATCAGGTTTGCTTTGTGTGCTTTCCTAGGCAGACTAAGAAAGTCAGGCCCCAGTGAAGTCTGGGTTTCCAGCAGCTCTGATTTGTGGCCTTGGAGACACTTTTGGGTACCTCAAGCACCAGCAGTAAAAGTCTCTCCCATATCATCCAGAGAGTGAAACATGAAAGTATTTGCAAAGACAATGATTGAATTAGGAAATCTGCCTCTTTCTGTGGTCAGCAGGGACTGAGAAATTCACAGAGACAAAATCTCTACCCCAGTCATCCCAAAGGAGGTGATCTCTGTCATAGCTGCAGGACATCCCTCAGATTTATTTTTCTATTTTTTTTTTCCTCAGATTTTTTCTATATCTAATGAATATTATTCATTAAAAGAAACTTCATCTGAGAGCAGTAATAAAAGAAAAAGTGTGCTGGGCAGACTCAGAGATTTGTTTAGTCCCTAGGACCCTGTCTCTGTCCATGGTGACCAAGGAGGAGTGAGAAAATGCTGTGCCTGTCTCACACCTTCTGTTCTAATGGTGAGTCAGAGAACTCCAATCCATGTCCTGTGCTGCAAGGGTGCAGGCCTTAGAATGAGTTTGAGTCGAATAGGATGTTAATTTCCCTGTTTATCCATCACATAAATTCATGCTGCCATGGTTGGATGGCTTTAAAAATCATAAAAATTACATCAACCTCACCATACCGAGATGTTTTCCCTGCTGTGTTTTTTGTTTAGATACTGGTTCAAGATTTTGTGTATTTTTAGACCATTAACTTTGAGTAAGGCTTAAATATACCTAATGACTGGCAAAATTTGCTATAGTGTATTAATGTCAATAAGGAAAAAAAATTATATTAAAGGACAGAATAAGTAGACTAAGACAGCTCAAATTGTCAATATGATGAAAATTACTCAAGTAAAGCAATTAAAACTGCAATCCATGCCTAAATTGCTGTTGGTTGTAAGTACAGAGAATCCTTCTACACATTTGATTGTAGGTTACTACATGATCAGGGGTACTGTAGCAGAGTCTTGTCAATAGATAATTATAAAAACAAATATATCATCATGCTAAAATAAAATGCAAATCCCAATCAGCATTTTTCCAAGCTGTTAAAATGGCCAGAAAAGATGGGGGGGAAAAAAAAGCTGAAACCTGCAGATAAACCAATCTTACAGCCTGCAAGTTCTTATACATTTCTGTGATGAAAACTAAAAGTATAAATTTATATACTGTAGTTTTTGGTTACATCCTGCTGTAAGCAGAAGCATGAAAGAAAACAAAAGAGAATATTTGAGAAGAGTTCTGCAAAGATTAAAATTAGCTGAGTATTGACTTAATATTTGAGCTTCAGAGCCTTACAGGAGGGTGCTTATATTGTTTAGTATAACTGCAATATTGTTTAGTATAACAACAATACCTTTATTCATGTCATGAGGTCAAAAATAATAGACTAAAATTACAGTTTCTTACCTGATGATTTTTTTATGGATTTTGACACTGAGAGGGCCCACAGAGCAGAGCTCTTTGATTGAGCCCCCAACCACCTCTGAATTTGTTTGTTTATTTTCCTTAATGAAAGTTTAGTAGCGTTCATGTTCTGATCTCATCTATTCAAACACAGAGTATGAAAGGCTTGAACCTGCAGGAATATCAAGCAGCATCCAAATAAATGCTGTATGAATTATGCACATCACAATAAAGCTTGTATTAATATTACTTTAACTTGTGTTGTAAGACAATGGAAAATCCAGGACATGGGCTATATGTGTAAGAACATGCATTTTTCACCAGATCCTGAGCCTTGTGAAAACTGTGTGCATCACTTTGGGCCTTGTTATGACAAGTTAGGAGTGGAGCAGAAAAATTGCAGCCCTGTGAAAATTAAGAGGATGGTTTCAAACCAGAGACCAAAACGTGGAAATTTGAGTACCATGAGCCTCTGGGGAAGGAGCTGCTGCTGATAAATTAGCAAAACATATTTAGGAAACACAGATGCCTAATATTTTTGTTTGAGCAGTAATGTGTTTTCTGAATCATTGCATTAATTTTAGAGTCTTGATTAAGATATTTCTACAGTAATGGAACAGATTATTTGCATTTTATGCCAAATAACTGATTACGCTTGCTTGTAATTTATGTATTGTAAGGTAAAAACTCCTTTGGTATCTGAGAGCAGTCTAGATTATTTAGACTGACTTGTTTGGTGGTACATGTCGATTTTAGGGTGTGTGCAGATGGAAATATGAGTAGACCTTTAAGCAATATTAAGGAACAGAAGTGGCAAGAACCCCCAATCATCCCATTTGTCCACTGCATCAAGTAATTTTTGTTCTATTCTTCCTACACTTCTGCATATCACTGATAAAAATATAGAAAATGTATCCAGTCATGAAGAAAGAAAATTTACTCTGTGAAATAACACCAACTAAAAGTTGGACATCACATGCTATTCTATTAAGACAGAAAATATAATCCTCCAGAATAGTGATTACTAAAATTCATTATTTTTGAGTGGTTAATGCTTTCAATTAATGGTATTAACTTGAACTCTAATCTTGGGAAGATTGTGTTTTAGCTCTCCTTCAACACATTTGTTCCACCACTGTTCTGGTTGTTCCTACCCTCTGACCAGTCTGTTGTGTTTCAAGAAAAGTTTCTGTACATAGTCCCTGTGTTTAAATAAGAAATAAATCTGTACCTCTTAATTTATTTTTTATGATGTATGTGAAATGCACTGGCCATGGGGATTTGCATTTCTTTGTACAAAATTTAACATCTGAAGCTTTTTTTGAGTCTTTTTTTTTTTTTTTCAGGCAGGACAGAGCCCAGGCGGTCATCCTGGAAATTAGGATTTCTATCTTCCATAGGAGGTCTGGATGGCATTGGAGCAGTTCAGCAGGAAAGGGTTAAAACATTCCAGCCTAGGAAACATTCTGCAGGAAAGGGTTAAAACATTCCTGCTAGGAAAGAGAAGATATTTGGAGTATTCCACTGGCTTGCATTTGGAATAATAATTGAGTATATATTTCCTGATTTGTTTGAGATGCAATAGTTTTGCGTTGGAGTAGAATTATAGGAGAAAGCTAATTAACCTTTATAAACATAATTCATTAGGCTGGCAAGGCACAACAAACACTTAAGGAAAAACAAGCCACTGGTAACATGCAGGGGCTGGCACCTTCCTTTTTGTGATCTGCAGAGGAGGACCAGCTTGAAGGGATGTCTTTACAGCTGTGGCAACAAAATGAGTCAAAGCTTTATTTTGATTATGTCTGCCCATTTTTCATTACTGCTGTAGAGGCTTTTTGAATCTTGATTTTCAGCTCTGAATTTGATTTTCCCCCAGTATGGAAAAGTTGATTTATTTTAGAACAAATTTATTTTCTGTTCGCCTGGTTTACACAATGGAATCTGGGCAAATTGGATTTCACTCGTAGCTCAGTCACAGGAACAAAATGATGTGCACCTCTCTTCATTATGGTCATGAATACATCTCCTGACATCTATTTCCTCTACACCTTTTTTTTATGGTTTTCTCCTCATTACCTCGATTTCCTCAGCGAAGTCCAGAAAATAATATCAGTAGGTTTTATATTGTGCCACATAAAATTGTGCCATTAAAATGGAACTCCACAGGACGTGGGTGACATAAGCAGGGATGTGGAACAGCATTTTGACTTCTGTGAATGAGCCTCATTTTGGAAAACAGCTCCTCCTGTGTCCTTCTGATCCTGGTTCTTTCCCTGATAATTCTTCTGACTCATGAAAATAATGGAGGCAGGGGTTCAGAGGATGCAGATGTTTTACCCATTATATGACTTTTAAAACAAACTAATGTAGACTGAATCATCTGCGCGGCTGAAATGCCAACTTTATATTTCTTCAGTGTGTTATTTCTCTTGGAATAATTTTTCTTGGCATTTAACTTTGCATCTGATGTTGCTGGAATTGAGTTTTCTTTGTTTGCATCCCCTAACATGAATGTAAATGTGTCATCCTGCGGCTTTGCACAAAATGAGTACATGTTTTCTGAGCATTTAGTGCTATTGGAGCTTTTGTGTGTCAGGTGAGAAGCCTTTCTAAAAGCACTGAGAGCAATAAAAAATGAAGAAAGGCTTTTTCAGAGTATTTATTTTACTTATTAATGAAAATAGCAAGCTTCTCCTGTAGCTTTTTGTTTTGGCCTTTAACTTTTCATTAATTTACTCTGTGAAACAAGCTTGTTCAAAGAATTAGTACAAAACAGCCTCAAATTGCATTCAAAATTAATATATTTTTATGTTTGATGTTTAATGTACTACTGCCAGCAAAACCTTGACCTCTGCCAGGGGCGTTATCAGGCTGGCAGCTGTGTGATAATGAGGGGAGTTTGGTGGATGTACAAATAGTTTGGAGAGAGAGTAACAAGATTAGATTGCTACTCCCTGGAGCCCTCCACCCCAGTAAATATTTAGCTGGCGGTAGATGGCAAACTGAACATTGAGAAGATGTGCTGCCCCAGATTTCCTGGAGAATCCAGGCCACCATTCTGGTGTTGATCAAGAGCTGCCCCAGCCAGAAACGGGAGGAGCTGTCACTGTTTGTCTGCCCAGTGATCTGTTTGAGGCTTGAATGAACATCAATCCCAGCCCATCCAAAATACCTTTGTTACTGGACAAGCACGACCACACCTAGGGCTTTACTCTTGCCAGCTGATCTTTATCACACCAGAGACTGCAGTGACTGCTTGGCCTAAGGGGAGTTCCCTCACAAGAAAAGCTCTGCTAAGTCCATTTTCACCAGTTTCGCATTCTCCCCTCTTTCTGCCACACACAAACTCTTTGTGACTGCAGCAGTTTGTCTCCTCTCATGATTTTTTATATGAACTTTGTTCCCCTGCTCCCACTTGAGCAGTTTTATTTTCTTCAGCCAGAAGAAGATGCACAGCCATGGTGTGGCTCGTGCCCAGGATCTTTTCCAGTGGCACTGGGCTGGATTTCAGTTGGCTCCAAGGGGACTGTGGAAGGAGCCAGCAAACCCTTCTGACTGAGGTTTGTGAGTGTTGTGCAATGTCTGATACCCAAAAGAGCATCTGTCATCTCCTGCAACAGGGCATGGGGTCCCAAAGGAACCAGGTGTGAGAAAATGGGGCCTGACCTCTACCTTCCCCCTTCTACTTAATATGAGATAGGCAAAAACTTTTCCTCAGGATCTACTTGATGCCCTCTCTGTTTCAGCCCTAAAACATAAGGAAATAATCTAATTTCATAGACTGAAACTCACAGACCACCTGTGCAGCTGTAGTGGTTCCCCAATGGTCAAAGCAGAAGGACAGTGTTCCTTTGTGGCCATAAACAATTCAGCCTGGATACAGTCTGGCCTATGCAATGTATGAGGAATTGGAGAGCACTTCTATACCCTCTATAATCTGTTTTACATTGCAATAACTGTTTAAAAATGGGTTATTTTAATTTTATACTGATAGGGGCTGCATTCTGGTTCAGTTTCTCAGACATTGGTTTTATTTTGAGTACAGCCTCCTCAATTTCAGAGGGTATGAGGTGTTCTCAAAGCACTAAAAAGCTGCTGTGATGTTGCACATTAGGTTTTGGGGGAAGGGTGAGTGGGTAGATTGCAAAAGAAACCCTGTTATCTCCTTTTTTTTCTATTTTTTTTTCTTATTCTTCTGTGTCACACTCTTTATTTCTAGATGCCCATGAACAAATAAAAGGAATTAAATCAAAGGCACGAGATGCCAAATTCATTTTAATAAGAGTTCACTGAAAGCCCGAAGGTGACAAACTTCAGGAAGTGTTAGGGAATATGTGCAAGCAAAAGGAAACTTGTGACTTCAATAAAGAAATCTCAGCAACATGCCCTCTGAGGAATCTATAACAGCTTCTCCAAAGATTTATGCCATCACATTTCTCCAGCAGGGCTGTGCCATGCACTTGGAAGAATATTTCTGCTCGTGCTCTGCCTGTGACCAAAGCATGCAGTGTGCTGGACACACAAACAGCCCTGAAATCAGATGTTTTTCACAGTGACCACTGCATGGTTGTTGTGCTGGCGCTGCAGCTGCTTCAAGCTGGGCATGGAGCAAGAGGCAATCCTGTCCTGCAGCTCTGCTGGTGCTGCATTGCATGGAATGAGAGAGGTTTGGCACCTGGAGCTGTCAGCTTGCCACACGGGCAACTTTCATGCCCTGGTGCACACTAGATGAAGGTTAATATCAAAACCCTGTGCTGAATAGCAAAATTTAGGGTTGGTGGAAAACCTCAAGGGCTCGTTGGTGTTGGATAAGGCTGATGGGGGTGGGTTGATGCTGAGAGACTGTGCTGGGGTGGGAGCTGAGGGTCATGGACAGTCCCTGTGCCACCTGGCAGAGCCAATTACTGAAATCACCCAGAAACATTTAGAGAAAAACAGCTGGAGAATGAGAAATTAAGCCCTCATTTCAAGGGGTTTGTCTACTACTAGGCATTCATCACAAAATGTGTCTTATATTTTAAAAGGCTTGTTTGGTAAGCAAGAACATGGGGGCTACTCACAGATGATGTGTAATAACAGGGTTATACTTAGCCCCAGAATACTTTTGTCTGCCCTAGCCCAAGCTCTGACTGAATGAAAACCTTCACTTGCCTACTTTGCCTTCCATTTGAAGAACAGAATATATCTATAATAATAATAAAAAGGCACTATAACCTCTTATATCTAACCAAGGCTTTCAACAGATCAAATGTATTTCCCAAAATGAAGATAAAAAAGAATGTTAGTTTGTGAATCATTATGTATTTCAACCACTTAATGTACTTGAAGCACACATACACAATCAGGGCAAGAAAGCTGGCTCAGAAATTATAAGCAAATTGCAGCTCTTTGAGACATCCTATAAATTTTTTTCCCCAGCTGCATTTAAATAATAAGAGCTCTTCCTTGTTTTGGACATGCTTGTTTTCATATCTGTTTTGAAACCATTTATGTTAAATAAGGAATTGAATAGACAGATAATTAGCAGATTGCAAAGCAGTGTCTTAACTTTCCTGGTACTCCTTAGCTGCAGAAGAGGCTTTGCAAAGATCTTTTTATGCATAAAACCAATTCACCAAGTTGGGCATGTGCCATCTAGTGATCCACACAGGAACTGGAGCTCATGATATCCACTCAATGAGTAATTCTGAAATAAAATATTTGGGTCATTAACAAATATTTACAATTCGAAACTTGAAGTTTTGAATTGTGGAACAAAATTTCTGTTACTTTTTCCTTCATGAATTTTGAGTTGTGCAAAAACTTTCCAACCATATGAGGTGTTTGGTCATTTATGAGTTTTCTGCAATGTAAGAGTCCTTGTCTGTACCCTCACAAAATTTTGCCTATTCTTAAAGTGCTAATGGCATTCTTTAGAAGGTAGTTTAAATTTTATGACAGAAAAGCAATGTTATAAGTAGTTTATGAAAAAAGTAGGTTTTGGCTGATTGAAACTCCTTAAATTCATTGAATCCCAACTATAAATCTGACAACGTTGAAAAGTAGATTTTGGTGGTTTTGGTGTTGGGCAGTGGAGGCCAATGTGCTATGTGGTAGCAGAAATTAGCATTACACAGCCAGGAAGGAAGGTGAACCTGCTTTGAACCTTTTACTCCATTGGCTTTTGGATCTCCTGGATTCTTTGCTGTCCTGCAAAATTACTGTTCTTGTAAGTATGTTTGGTCTCAGTAATCCCCAATAAGGCCATTGTACCAGCAGGAGAAACATTTTCACATTGAGCAACTCCTGCAACAACTTCTCACAATGAAAAGATTTGTCTTGGAGGAAACTTCCAGGTGCCAATTAAAGCTCAATCAATTCAAGGTTTTCCTCAGGCCTTAGGCTGCACACCTGCAGTAACAGTACCTGTGCTCAGGAAAGATCATTTTAACTTAGCCAATACAGTACCTTGGTGTTGAAGAGTTATTTTTTATTTTTATTTTAAAATATTCGAACATATATACTTGAAATATATACTCGGGTAGGTCTGTTCAGCTTGGAGACTTTCTGAAGCCTTGTGGTATAAAAGTAATTTACATGGAGAGGCTCTACAGCCTTTTTCTTCTGTACACTGTGAAATATTTAACTATACAACTGTGAATTCAGTGTGAGAGGTGTGAAAGGAGAGAGAATCATTACTTACTGCAGGAGGGTTTTATTAGGCAGGCTGCAGTTCTGCTGCTGGACAAAGTGCAGTAGATCCCTATTAACTATTTAACAGCTATCTACAACAGCAGACACCTTATAAATTAATAGATAGACTCAAAACACAAAGTGGCTGTAGAGGAGAAGCTCAGAGAAGGGTGTAGATGAACATCCAATTTAGTGGCTACAATTTAATATCGGGTATCACAGTTCTGGGTTGTTTTTTTTTTTTATCAGCGGCAGAGAACCACGTTTCTGTGGGAAATGCTGGAGATGATGCACTTCTAGGGTCTGTTTAGTGGCTCATTTTACTAAATGATGTGTTTCTGTTATAAAACTCCGACATAAATTATTCAAATGAAGGATCCATCACGATTCTGCAGGGAAAGATGCTGCTGCAGTGTGAATGGATGGGATAAGTGGTTGGTGGAGTTGGGGTGACCTGATTGAAAGCACCTGTGCTGCACCTGGCAGTGCTAAAGAAGAGATGACAGCCAGCAATTCCTGCCTGTTATTTAAGGTTAAAAGTAGGGACATTAAGTTGTCAATAATTAATTACAGCTTTATTGAGGAGTTAATTATTGTAGCCTTTCTGGGTGCGGGAGGCTGCATGAATCTTCCATACTGGGGTTTAGTAATTGAGATGCAGTTTAGCATTCCCATCCTGACACAAAGCAGAGTGGAAGAAACTGCTTTCTAAACAGATATGCTGATACCTTCCTGCATTAAAATAAATATCCTGCTCAGCTCCACTGACTACTTCCTCGGGGAAAAGGAAAGGAGTGCTTTCATCAGGAAAAGCTGAAGTAGAGAGAAATACATTTCTGTCAGCGCTAGCTGGGGTGGCTCTCAGTGCAAGGAAAAGATTAAAAGAATATGAATATTTGAGAAAACTGAGGAAATACTGAAATTCCGGCACTTTGTGTGGTGACATCTCCAAAACATAGTTGATCCCTTGGGAGACAAGGCTTGCCTGAGGGGAAGGTGGACCCAAGGCAATCCATATTCTGAGAATTATTCTTCTACAGTCCAGAGACTCAATTGCTTCTGCAAGGATGCTGCAGCTTTAGGAAGATCATGATTAAAAACATTAAAGCAAATTGGTGGTCGTGCCTCTCCCATTTGAAACAGAAAATGGCACAAAGGTGCTGCTGGGCCATGTGTTGGCTTGCCTGGAAGGGTTTAATTTGCATTTCTGCTCTTGAGGCACCAGAACCCACAGAGGTGAAAGTTCAGCCTGGCATCACTCATTTCCTAATGTGAGTTTTAGTGATTTTTAGTATGTGTTTTTTCCATAACTTTGTTATCAGGATGGCAAATCCGTGACTTTATCACTCCACCAGTCCATCAATCAAAACATTACCTGAGTTTCAAATATCACACAAATTAAAATCTGAAACTAAAATGCTGGGAAAGGTAAATATGTAAAGGCAAGGAAAGTGAACTTGGAAGTTTCTCCTTTGGGTTAGTATCACAGATTTTTCATACATTTTGATAAGGCACTTGACTATTTCTGAATTTAGAAGCTGCTCTTAATATCTTGATTTCATGGGAATGATTGTGAGTGGTTAATTTAAGTTGTAGAGATTGCTACTTTAAACTCCCACTTGAGCTCACTTATGTCCATAGAAAGGCCTCTAATGACTTTATCATTCTGCCTAGGGTTTTCTTTTCCCCTTTCCAGTTCAGTTCTCAAGACAGAATGTTCTTTCCATGACTCTTTCTAAAGTAGAATTTCTTTATATAAAATTTTAATTTGAGAGCAAATGTGCCCTTTTTAAGGACATCAGCAATCATCCTGCCTTAGGAGGCTGAATACCTGAGCCCTGAAAAAAAGAAGCTATTGGTCATAATTCATCAGCTCATGGAATTTATCCTGGAAAACAGAAAATACTGGAGAATTTGTTCCTTTCTGAATGACAAAAGGAAGCCGAATAGACATTTGCTCATTGTACTAGAATTCCAACAGAAAACTTGGTAAGTTAAATTTTGGAAAGCTCTCTTTCAGAAGGGAAGCTGAAGTTCTGTTGTAGTCAGTTTTCCTAAGGGAGAATCTGTCCTCTAAACACACTGAAGCACCTGCACTCGCTTGGAGACTAAAGCTGGTTTAGAGGTGTTAGACTAATTTAGCAGGGAAATGTAGCTAATTTTGTTTGTAGTGAAGCATAAAATTAGATGAGACTAAGTACAAGCAAAGCTTGTTTGTTCCTTATCTCTTTTTGCCTTGATGCTTCTTCCTACCTCTGAATAAAAGCTTGGCTTTAGTAAAAATGGTGAGTTTTGTGACCACAGGATTCTAAACAGGGCAAAAATCCCCCTGGGATTGGTGAGGGAGGTTTCAGTGCTGGCCTGAAAATACAATTGATTTTGCTGAACTGCCCCCAAAACAAGGACTTGGGAGAAACAAGTCACCAGGTGACTGGTCATGGGTGGACATGAGGCAGGTGGGCCAGGAGCTCTGAAATACCTCTGGGGCTGTGGTGAGGAGCACTCTGAAAGATGCCTGCTGGCAGAAAGTTTGGATGTGGAGTTTTAGTGAGTGTGTCACTCACAGGTGGAGGTCGTGCTGTCTAGACAGGAGGAAAATTCCAGCTGTCTGTCCCTCTGCTCCTTATTTATTTGAGTTTGGTGTTTTAAGCTGATCATGAGATGCCAGAAAGACAGAGATTTTAGTCTGGCCAGACAGACACAGGGCTGGATCAGAGAATTAGATCAGCAGATCGTAATTGTTGAGATTAAAGTTGAAATGATATTTATGAAGAAGATCATTGGAGACAAGATTTAGAGCAAAGGAATCAGGGAGCTGAGCCTGGAGCCAGCAGAGCCCCAACGAGTGCAGTCATTCTCAGGGCCCTGAGGGTTCAATTAACCTTGACAGCCTGGAGTCTCTTAAAAGGAGCAGAGCTTACGAATGAAATGCAATGAAAAATTACTACTTTTAAACTATTGGCAGTTTAAAACCTTGTCTCGACGGCGAAACCGACTCGACAGACACCTCTAAAATGCTGCACGCTAAATGTGCTGTAAATTTATTCTTGTGGCAGGTTTATTTCTTCATTAAATATTAATGCTGGATGGGGTTTAGCATATGCATGACGTTGCTGTAAATTGAGTTAGAAATTTATCAGGTTAAGTCATGTTTGAGTCTAAAGGTCTCACTCTTGAATGTTCAGTCATGCAGCAAAGAAGAGGGGACCTACAAATAACAGTCCTCAAAGGCAAATGTAATAAATTTGAGGAAGCTGCATTGTTTTTCAGTCAGATCCTGTAGGTATCTGTTTGGGGACTCTCTCTATATATATATATTTTTTCTTTTTTAATTATTATTTTTATATATTTTTTTAATTTATTTTTTCTTTCTTCCCAATTCTTGTATGTGGTGCCTGATTTGGTACAATATTCTCGTCATTTTCTGGGAGATGATTTGTAAAAATTCAGTACAATTTGTGCAATTCAGTACACAGAAAGAGAATTTAAATTTTCAGATCTGTCTCTTTTCTGGTAGGTGGTAAGGAAGGAGCTCTTAGCCAGCTGTTCACAAATAACTCTTTGCTTGTATTTTAGGTGGAGAATTTCCCAGCACCTCGACAAATGAACTATTTGGCTTGCTCTGATAGATACAGAGAATTACCAAATATTGACCAGATAAATGGTTCTCTGTCTCTGGGAAGAGGTTTTCTTGCCATTGGATCTATTTCTGTGCCATACAGCTGCCATCAAATCGATGGACCTCCTTGTATTTAATGATTGGAGAGAGAAATGGATCAAATCCTGGAATAAGAAACAGGAGAAATAGTGCAGGGCCAATTCTCAGAGGAAGATCCCAACAAACCTTTGAAATATATGAAAATCTCCTCTGTGGATATGAATATTTGCCACTAACAGGTGATATGGCCACATGAGCTGTAGCACAATTTATGTTTTTTTTGGGAAGGGGAGAGGGACATTCACAAATCCATGCATTTGCTACTTGACCAGCTCTAGCTGACATTTTGTTGAATAATCTTTGCAGCTGGAAGATGTCCCATGGGGTGTTTGCAGAAGGAAAGGCTTTTGTAACGTCTCCTAGAAATCCCATCTGTGTCTCTGATAATATTCTGGAACAACTTCAGTGGCGATCTCAAGATCCATATGGATCTTATTAAAGTCCTCTTGTTTGCTGTGGCACACTCTGGGACCTGAAGTGAGTTGTAAAAGATCATTAGCTAAACTCAATGTGATTAATTAAACCTTCAGATTTCTAGCTTTGTGTCCTAACGTGTCTTTTTAATTAAAAGGGAAAAAAAAGGTTATTTGAATTCTCATAATTTTTTTAAAGAAACGTGATCTTCATAACCGTCACCTTTCTCTTCCCTTTTTCCTGGTGTCTGGATAAAAGACAACTGGAATAGAATGATAAGGCATTTACGTTTATTAATTTTGTTTTACATTTGCTTTAACAGAGCCTCTACCTCTATTTTCATTAAATATGGGGGTTGTTAACAATCAGTGTGATTGTGGGAAGGAAAACTCTGCCAGGTTTAGGTTTTTTACCAAGGTGATTTCTACCTGCCTAGGGTTCAGAAAATCAGTGATGTTAAGGATGACCTGATGCACAAACAGAAGTAAATGTCTGTAGAGATAAAAGGTTTTGTATAAAATTTGTTGAAAGCTGTACACTTTGATTGCCTTAATTAAAGCAGTTAGAATATAATTATCTCCAGCTAACCTGACCAGCAGCTTGCATTCAACTGCCATGGAAAATATTCCTGTTTCCTTCTAATCTTCCTGACTCAATCTCTTCCCTGTTAGATCCTCACAGAGTTCTGTGCCACAGGAAAGGGAATGCAGGAATTATTGTCATGATGCTCATGGCAGTGATGCCTTTCCTGGAACCTCCAAACTCATTTTCTGATGGGTATCTGGATTTGTGGCATTTACAGTTACATGGAGGCTGAAAAGCTGGATGTGTGTCTTGGCTTGTCTGTCTTGGGTTCTTTGTGTCCTGTGAGATGTCACAGAGTATTCATCAGCCAGCAGCTTTTAAGGCAAAAGGGACAAATGCTGTAGAGACATTGGGCAATTTAAATGCATGGTTCCTTTCCTGGATGTGCAGTTACCCCATGAAATGTGATTTTCACCCAAACGCAACCTTAATCTGCAGGTAGGAGGTGGGAGAGGGAGCACCAATTACAGCCCCCAGTTCTCAATGTTCCTGGTGGAAATGGCACAGAGGATACCTCTTTCCACAGTTTAATAACTCTTCCGTGCAGGGTTAGTCTGAATTTAAATTTATATTGTTTAGCAAATATAAAATTCACCATTTGTTGGTGAACCAGAGTGGTTCTACTGAAAAGGCTTCTAATTTTTAATTCCAACAATTTACAAGATAGGGCTCTAAATCTGGCTTTGTAAATCCAGTAAGAGCAGGAGAGTGGCCCCAAAATTCTGCCTCTGACAGTGACCAGGGAGATTATAAAGAATATGTTTGATACATCCCGCAGTACATTCGCAGCTTAAACCTATTTGAAGTTTGGGAATATTTAGAAACCAAATGAGAATATTTTTTGTATATATGAACCCCAGGGGTTTTATGTGATCTCCCCAGGCGCTGTTCATCTCCTTGGGATTTAGATGTCTTAGTTCCTGTATGAATCAATCATGATAAATAACAGGTTCTTCTTTTGATGTTGGAAGATTTTCAGTCCTCAATTATTGAAAATCTTAATACGCTATCATCCTAAAAATGCTGCACTGCTCTTCCTTTTGTTATATAAAGCCAAGAAAAGCTTATTTGATTCTTGAGAAGATTAGGAGGGTAGACAAAGTCGCAGATAACAACAATTTTCCCAGACAGAATGCAGGGAGGAGGCACTTATTGAGTCTCCTTTTTTTTGTAGAATGTTTGAAAAAGAGGCAGCAGGACCATGAGGAGAGGGAAATAATCACTGTTCTCATAACTTCTGTTCTGATTACACTCTGATTCTGGCTTGTGTAAATAGCATCTGCATTTTTACCTGGTATCTGTGTGCATCACTCCACACCTTGGTTTTCGCAAATGGCCAGAGAACAATGGATATTGGAGCAACATAACAGGCCAGAAATGTCAAATTGGAAGAAAATAAAGTGAGAAACAGACAATTACTAATTTAAAAAAATCTTTCAGGCACTTAACAATTTGATACTTGCCTCACAATGAGCATTTCAATTCTGTGAAGCAATTCTTTTCCAACTCATCTGAATGACAGGTGCTAATAGTGAAAAATAAACATAATGATGATCTAATATGTGCATCTGAGGAGGTCTTGCAGGCGTTATTTGCTCCTAATGCCTGTTGAGAAGATACTTGTTATTAGGATATCACTTCAATCATGTTTCTTCATTTACTCTGTCTAAACTGTGAGCATTAAACTGGCCCCAGACAGGAGGTGGATGAGTGGGGCACAAACCAAAGCCACAGTCCTGGCTGGGATGAAGGAGAAGACAAAGATTTGTCGATGTGAATTCTTGTAAATAGACTCAGCATTTAAAAACCTCTGTCATTTCTAGTGAGTGCTTTCCTTTCAGCACAACTGGCAGGGAGGGACATTTGGTGTCTTTCAATATCAGTCTGGGCACTGATATTGAAGTCATGACATTTATGATCTGGACATCCTCTGATTTTAGTGGCTTCCTGCTTTTGCTGACAGCAATGAAACAAGGAAACTGGGCATGGTCCTACAAAGGAAACTCATATAAATGTATGTCTATTAAGTAAGAGTTTGAACACATCACAGAGAATCTGGGCCAGACATTGTGAGTCCATAAACCGTTGCTTAAATATGTTCTGATCAACAGAACACACTTGATTTTCCTCTGGTTTACATTTATAAGAGATGACTGATGGAAAGAATTAACTTGATATTTGTGCTAAATTCCATAAGAGACAATGTCCTGATATGCAGTGTGTCTTGGAGGGGGAGGAAACCCAGTTACTGATACTCTGCTCTGTACAGTGATTTGCCATTCATTTAAGCTGTGACTACTTGATTTATCTCAATCTATTTCTGTGTTGCCACCTCATTTTTTTGTGTCTTGCCTATCAAGTCCAGCCTTTCAGCAGAAGTGTTGTTATTGGTACGTACCTGTTCAAAGGGAGCAGGTGACAAATGGAGCTTTGAGCTCGCTGTTATTGTGCAGCCAAAGCCATTAAAAGAACAGGAAGGCCCTGTATGAATGTTAGGGAATAGCATTTGCCACACACAATAGCTATTATTCATCTCTTTCTTTGCTCAGCCTGTTCCTCCTGATGGTGACACAGTGAATGAATGTTTTCCTATTGAGTTTTTTCCTCATCCTGGTTATCTTTGCCATCCCTGTGGAGTCAGTTCACTTTCAGAAAGTCCTCTGCACCTTTCAGTGTCTGCCTGAGCAGCGTCGCTTCATTTGTAGACTATACTTAGAACTAGTTCATTGTATGAAACAGTCATGATAGTAATTCGTTCAGGGGAAATTGCTTTTCCAAAGGTGGAGAAGTTAATTAAGTGTGTAACAGGAGGAAGCTAAACCTTACTAATTAGCGAGAAGGGTAACGATTATGGGAGAGAACAGATGACACTTGGCTGAAGATGAACTCAAGAAATTGCTTTAGCCAAAAGCAAGTTAGAAGAGTGAATAGAAGATGAGCTTTAAGAAAGCAAAGACTCTGTCACTGTGTCCTGATAAATTACACCTCATTTATAGTGTGTCTGCTAGGTATTAATCAATAATTTGTCGGGGTGATCCTTCACTGGGAGGCACAGACCCTGCTTTGTGTTGTAGAGAATTTCACTCCAACCCTTTAGGGGCTCCCATTGAGGATGTGCTGAGTAAAAGTGCTCTTTTACTCTCCAGTTCTGGGCTCTTTTACTCTCCAGTTCCAGTTCCAGGATGTGCTCTCCAGTTCTGGGCTGCTCAGTGCTCTCTTTCACTCTCACGCCAATAATTCACATCAGTCAGGAACGTTGTTTGAAATGTTGGGTTTATGTTTGGTCCAGATTTTTTTCTCTTGTGATGTGTGTTGAGAACTAGCCAGCACTCACACCTCACCTTTAATATGGTTGTTCTGGTTAGTATTTTTTTTTTTTCTATTGTAGCAGTAATGCAAATATTGGATGGGAAAATACTTTATTCTGATTCCCAATGAAGTGATGTGCTCTACCTACAGCAAAATCAAACCATAGTCCAAGATATATAACATTTTTCAATAACAGCTATTTTATAAAAATAATAACAGTATGCTTATTATACTGAAGTATGATAAACATTTTTCAGCATTTTCTTCCTGTCCTTTGCCCAAAGGAGCTCCCTTACAAAGCCCTGTCTCAAAGCCTACATCCATACTCCATTCCTATTTGTAAACCAAATGAGACAATTATAATGTTGACCTACATTGTTACAATGATAAATTCAGTTCAAACTGCTCACAAATACAATTTCATCTTGTCAGTGTGTAGCACCAAGCCTGTGCTGCAAGGGACTTGTGGTCTGATATTTTTAACCATGTGACTTAAGCCTTCTTTAAGGCCAGTGCTCAAAATCCAGTGTACTGTAGGAAAATACCATCACATGTTCATGACCTTTTCTGGTTTCATTCTGTAGCCAAGGACAAATAAGCGCAGTTCACCTTTGGTTTCAATATTTTTTTTGTTTCCTTTGAAGCAATAGGTCTGGCTTTTCATCAATCTAGTTACTGGTACCTGCAATCCTCAACCAGTCCTTTGGTCTTTTATTTGGAGTTAATTGATTGTCAGTGTCCTGGAATGAATCAAACTAGAAGGGAGAAAATATTTTCTTTCCTCAGTGTTTAGGTTCTGATGGGAGACAGTAACACTACAGGATGGAAAAAGCAGATAATGTGTTTTAAACCACTAAATTTCAGTCCTCTTTGTTCAGCAGGTGTTTTTGAAAGTGCTCCTTTAAAGCATTGTTTGGTCTGGATTTAGTAAATTCTTGATCTTTTATAGATAAATAGTTTTCTAAAAGAGTTATTAACATAAATGCTGAAGAGGGCTCAGCCTTGCAAAGCAAAAAGAACACCCTTGGAGTCCTCAGCATTTCAACTGCCTTGTTGAAGTGAAAAAACTTTTAGGCCAAAGTGTATCATTTAAATTTAAACCAGGTTTTTTTTTTTTTTTTTTTTTTTTTTTTTTTTTTTTTTTTATTTTTATTAGGAGAATTCCTAATGGAAGGTGTTATAAAGAAATGGAAAAAGTAATCAGAGCATATTAATCATTTAAACTTCCTTGGAGTCTGGGGCCCTATAACTTTAATTAGTGATGCCGAATAAGATAAAAAAGATTCTCTCTTGTGTAGACATAAAGGAAGAGGAAACTTCTGCATTCTGCCAAACATTACATATTGTCCATATGATGCGTACTATGCCAAAGCAAGTAAATTACCATGGTATATTTTGTTCCAACCAATATGTTTTTATAATAAATGACAGTTGAAAGAGATTTTTAAACAGAGAAGGTTATCTAAGTTTTTATCATTCACTGAATGTCCATGGCAATTTTTATTTACTCACATTAGCTGGTGTGTGTCATTTATTTGCATTTTTGTAGTGCCTGGAACTTTTCTTACTATCTAGACCATATATTTTGTGCTAGATGGTTTATAAATGATGATTGTATATAGGGGAAAGGATTGAGTGCATATGTGTGTGTGTGTGTGTACATTTATCTGGGAAATACCTGCCATTAGTGAAGACTTGTGTTGATCTGAAACAGGTGAGTAATGGGATAATTTGTGTTACTCCTGTTACAATTCTGGAGTTTGGTTTAGAAAACTCCTCAGACAGTTTTGCCTGAAGTGTTTAACAATAAGCATATTTGATAAACTGATTTAGTGAGATTAAAAATGCTTCAGATACAAAATAGTGTTGGTAAAAGCCCATGAGAAACTACGTCTAAAAAGGCTTATCAGATTTAGTAAAAGATCCCATGGCAAAAAGGGTGCAAATATATAAAGGATCTTAGAAAGGGTCACCTGGAAAAATGGACAGAGGTGCCTGTTGGCTTAAAGAAAACTTGAGATTGATTGAGGCTCATCTGTGTTCCAGATGAAGGGGAAAGAGAAGCCAAATTCCAGATATGTTTGAAATGAAAGTAGAAAATATATTCCTTCTGATTTGCCACAAGCCTTTAAAAGCTTTGTCACAAAGGTCTGTTTTAGGGGAAGAGTTTAAAACATGAAATTGAAACCTTTGCCTCTATGCACACATGGAATTAATACTTAGAGAGCTGCATACCATTTTAAAATCCTTTGCATCCATGTCCATCAAGAAAATAAGATCTAAAACGTTTCTATTGCATGATGGAATAAGGAACAGCAAAAACTGATTATTTTAGAATTTATTTAAGGGGAAAAACAGCAGAGGTAGGAATGAGATTAACAAAATAGCTTAAATTCATCTGCAGGTAATAGGATTTCACCAGGGTTAAATCTGTCTCCATTTGTTTCCCAAGCTTTTTATATCTGAAGCTAGAGCTCAGATCAATAGGAGAAGATACAAGAGGCTCATGAATGAATTATAGGAGTTTGCAATGTTAAATGAAATATATGTAGGTTCTTTTAAATTTTGGGATGTTGTTATAATATAGAATATCCTCTCAGACCATTTCATGTCTCTCCTACTCAGAGATTTTGAAGGTTATAGACATTGTTTTCAGTAAAGCTGCAGGGCATAACTGCTCTACAGTTTCCTCATTGCATCACACAAGTTTTCTATGCTGACCAGATAAATGTCTCTTTACCTGAGGCATTTGAGACACATTGTCGTAACTGCAAAATTCAGAAATTTGAATACAAAAGGTGTGTCCTACAGTTGTAGCTGCTTTCATGTTGATTTTTCAAAATACTATTTATCAGCAGTGAACTTGTCAGCCTGTCATTTTTATTTGAAAAAGTTTTTTTTTTTTATTTAATAATCAGTACAGTCACTGACACTGTAATGACTTAAAAGCAGCCATATTACCTTAGGAAATGTGTCTTGAAAATAAGACATTGATGTTTTAGATGCAGAGAATTAGATTAAATAAAATGGCTCAGTTCTTCAGTTGTCGGTATTTATATCCTTGGGGAGAAATCTGAAGTCTTCTGTCAATTGACCAGTGAAAAGTCATGCCACGGAATGATAAGCAAAAAAAGTCCAGTGCTGGGAAAGGTGTTCAAAGACACTTGTGTCCACTTGCTATGTGGAGATCAGAATTATTTCTTGAGAAAATGCAGTAATGTAATTTCTGTGAAGTAATTCAGGGAGCCATGAGCTGAGCCATGAGCACAAAGGACAGTGAAGAAGATGTCATTGCACCCTGTTCTTTGGTGAGCAGGATCTGTAAAACCCACAATAATCCTTACTCTGCCTGCAGGGGTTGGCATTTTCTCCTGGCAGCTTCTGAAATCATCCCACAAAACACTGTGTGCAAGGATTCACTGCACAAGAGAGGAGAAAATACCAGACGAGCTTTGCTGCTTCCTGCTCTGTCCTGCAGCCTGAAGGCAAAGAAACTCACTTAATAGAAGTAGTCCTGGCTCCTCTCTTCAGCCTTTGCTTAACTGGAGTGTGTAGATTGCAGGAAAATACCACACAGCTTGGTAGTGAGGAGATGGATATTACATCTTATTGCACACTTTATACTTTCAAATAGATTTCTTCCAAAATGGTTGAGTGGTTTGGAAGTATTTCGTATCTTATAGCTAATCCTCAGACTCTGAACTCATTTGATTTCTTCCACTCTTTCAAAATGCATCGAGATGCTCCCTTTGTCTTCTTGCAGCTCAGACTGAGGTCCTGGTTGAGCTGATATGAGGCTGTGTCTGAAAGGGCATTAAAAAAACAGGCAAAGAACAACTTTGCAGCTCTACTTTGATGATATTGTGTCATGTTTAATCAGGGAAGAGTGAACCAGTCACCTTGAGATTCTGAGAGCATTGTTCAATACCATTTAAAACATTGATTTTCTGTAACTATGAATCCTCTCAAGTAGTCATTAGAAAGGAAGCAAGTCACCTGGGGGGGGTGTTTAATACAGAAAATGTTAGGAAGAGAGGAATCTAGCCTGGAGGAGGCAAGCTGGAAACTGAGGAGCAGTTTGTCAGACCTGAAGCAGAGGTATGTCCCAGGACTGGCAGGGGTGATGGCACTCAATTGATTCTCAGAAAAAGCTGGAACAACTTTCTGACCTTACCTCACCTGACAGCAATACTTTTTAGATGACTAAAAATGGACAGAGTGGTTAAAGAAAAAAAAAAAATAAAATCTCAGTAAATACTAAGAGCTAAAGCATGGATCTCTTTTTGAGAGCCAGCACCAGTCTGGGTGTTTTCTGCCAGCAGATGTTTCAGTGTTAAGGCAACTACTTGAAAACATTGTCCAAGACTATGTGAACCTTTACTTTGAAAAAAAAGTTATTTTCCATAATCTCTCTTGGTGCCTGAAAAGGTTGAGCTGCAAAAGAATGGTTGTTACAGGTGTTTATTGTTGTCACTTATCCTGTGGGTAAGAATGACACAGAGCACAAGCAACAGAGTTCTCAGATGGTTTTTAAATTAAAACAGAGGCCTAGAAAAGCAGCCATACATGCAAAAATATCAGCAGTAGGGAAAAAAAAACCCCGTGTATATTTATTTCTCTTTTCTGATGTAATTTGTATTAGCTGTCTGCTCCTGACAAGCACTACTTACCTAAATTACAGCAGTACTAGAACTCGCTGGGATCCTGCTAATCTGAGAAAAGCCCCAAAACGGAATGGTCTGCTGCTAAAATTAGAAATAATTTATAGGAGTGTCCATGTACATATATCTAAGGAGATAGATTAGATTAATATCTAATCTATTGGGATTTTGTATTGATCTCAACCCTGTGGTGTGAATGTGGTCTGAATTTGGTATTGTGAAGCACAGAGTCATTGACAGGCACTGCCATGGGCGGGCAGGTTGTGCTGTGCCATGGAAAAATGGTAGAAATTACTGAAACACTACCCTGCTCCACAATGAAAGGATGTCTTTGAAGACTGTGTTTGGATGTACTTCTACTTTTATACCAAAGAAGACCCAGTCTGAAATTTATTTTGCCGTTATTTTAGAGATCAAAAAAAGTGAACATTCTGAGAAGCAGCAGTTTAGTTTCCATTTGCCCTGTGTGGCTGTGGAAATGATGAAGCCCTTGGGACATTGCTGTTGGACTGGACTGGAAGAGTAGTTCTCCTGAACTTCTCAGAATCATGGAATCCTAGGCTGCTCTGGGTTAGAAGGGGTATTAAAACTTTCTTGGTCCAACCCCTGTCAGGGGTAGGGACATGCGCCACTAGCCCAGGCCGCTCAGAGCTCCTTCCATCCTGCCCTTGATCTTGTGGGTATTTTGTGGGAATCTCAGCAGGAACTTCCTAAGCAGAACAAGCATAATACTAATAGACTCAAACATTTCTGTCTCTGCAGTCAATGCTAAAATATTTCATTTTACTTCCCTGTTTAAATGTAGCAAATGGAACCAGTTTATCAGTGTTTCTTATGTTACATTTGGCATTATATTTTTTTACTCTTCTGTAAAATCTACAGACCTTAGTAAAGATTATGCATCATAATTGATTTCTGGATTGTTGCAAATGGCATAAATTAAACTCAAGCAATTAATTTGTTAAACTTTTATAGTGGTTTTGCATTCGCCTGTCTCTGTTTGCCAACTTTAGTGTAGTGGTTTGAGTGTCTACCAGAACTCTGCTATGAGATAGGATCAGGAGAAAAGCAAAGCAGGTTCAAATCTTAAAGGGTACAAAGACAGATTTGTTAACACACACTAAAAAAAAAGAAAATGAGAATCAAAATGAAACTTTCAAAACACTCCTCCTCCCCCACCAGCTCCTTTCCCTTCTCACAGACAATATATAAGGACAAAACTTGCAACTCTACGTCAGTACCACTTACAAAACAGTCCCTCATCAGTCCTTTTAGAGGGAGAAGTCTCTCCTGATTTGTTGTGGTAACTTTCCACAAGGAAGAGCAGTCTGCTTGTGGTTTATAACTTTCACAACAGCAACCACCCGGGGATAAATCTGCAGCTGTGAACCTCCCATGTTAAGCAGTTGTACCTGTGACTACGTATGGGCAATGGACTCATGCATAACTGGGATATCATTTTAAAAATGAACAGTTCAAATGCAATGGATTTCTTCATCTCATGGGACAGAAGTCTCTTTTCACTTCTTTACTTGGCACAGGGGGCTTCTTGTCTCATCTCTCTCTGTTCAAACATCTCATGGGATCACAGGATCACAGCTACTAATTCAGTATTCCCTCAGTCCATCACAAATACCTTTGCTCAAATCCACAAATCTGAACAATCGTTTTCTCCAATTCATTTTATCCACAATTTAAAGGGGTATGCTAGCATATTACAAGTTTGTTACCACAGCTCATAGGAAATTTTCAGCCTAGGACCAAGGCACCTTGCCATCTCTTCCACTGAAGGGGTCACGGCCCCTTCATTGACCCTAACATCTTCATATTGTCCTTTTACATGTCACTAGTTTGGCCTTTTCTCTCATTTAGAGAAGGGTTAGGGCTTTGGAAGTTTTATCTGAGCAAGGAAAGAGTTAATATTTTGCTCAGGGCCTGCGGTGGTCACAAGCTCTCTGCTTTGCGGCCATCCTCTCACGCTGAGGGGTCTCAGAGGGCCTGGCTGGTGAGTGCCTCCTGCCCACCCCTCGGTGACAATCGGGGCAGGCCCACCCAACCCAGGGGCCTGGCAGACATCTCCCTTGGCCTGGCTGGGGCAGGGTATGTGCTTTAAAGTTGGTTAGATGTTAAGCTGTAGTCTCCCCTTCCCGCCCAGGCAGCTGCAGCCCCGGAGTCACGGCCAGGCCAGGGCTGGCTCCACACAACAGAGAGGAGCAGCGGGGCTTGGCTGCCTTGAGCTGCTCCACAGAGGGGTGTCTTGGGTTATGGAACCAAAAATGTGTGTTCTGTTTCATCTGTTGAAAGCAGCTGGGGAGATGTTTTTCTTTATCTCTTGTAACTCTGGGGGGAGGGGGCAGATGCCTTCTGATAATGGGCCAGCTGTTCAAACCAGGTGGGGCAGTGTTGGTTATCTCTGTCACCACCCCTCCTCCCTCCAGGGGATATCTGCTGCTGATGGGCCGTGAAGGCTCCCCAAGGACAGGACACATTCCATCATCCCAGTGGGAGATGCTGCACCCAGTGGGGGGAGCCAACCATTCCTACCTGGGTGAAAACTGAGATGTAGGAACACCAGGGATCTGGTTCCACTGGATTCCTGGAGGAAGACCGGACCCTTCTCATCATCACTGGACCCTTCTCACCATCACTGGGTCCTTCTCACCATCACTGGACTCTTCTCACCAGCACTGGACCCTTTTCTCTCAGGATCGTCTCTGCTCCAACAGAACCACATCTGCCACTCCAGGAGAACTTTTGGACTGCTTCCAACACCCTGACCAACAGGGTGTCAGGTTGTAGCTCTGGCTCTGTCAGGGTTTCCAGGATTGTTGTTTGTTTGTTTGCTTGTTTGTTTGCTTGGGTTTTTTTTCTACTACATTTGTATTGTTAATATTCCTAGTAAAGAACTGTTATTCCTGTTCCCAAATCTTTGCTTGAAAGCCCTTAATTGCAAAATTATAATTTGGAGGGGGTGAGGGGTTTACATTCTCCATTCCAAAGGAAACTCCAACTTTCCCTGGTGGATATCTGTCTTTCCAAACCAAGACAAGGGGCTGCAGGGGCTGGTTGTTACCTGCTCCTCCAGCCAGAAGGGAAAGGACCAGCTTGGACACAGTCAGGGCTTTATGTGTGTATTCCCAAAGCCACATCCAGCTTCCTCAGTGGTTAAACAATATGTCAGTATCTAGGAACTGGCTTCTGAGAGATCCCTGTCCCTTCTGAAAGAATTCCATGGTCCTTACATGGAAAAAAATAAAGCTGTGTTAACCCATGACAACTTTCCAAATAATTATTTCCCTTATCCAACATGGTTCTGGTGGTTTTACAATTGTCTCTGAGAAGATGCTTTTCTGCAGCATCTTTTGTTTTAATATGGCAGAAGGTATTTGGAAAAAAAAAAAACAAAACACCAAAAAAAAAGGGGAGGAGGGGGATTAGAAGGCATTTTTAATTACTTTAGATAATTTAGACAAGTTTGGTAATACTAACAGGTTTTTGAGATATGACAGTGGACAAACAAGTGCGTGTATTGTCTAATTGCCTCTCTGTGATTAAGAAGCTTGAAATGGAACTTTATAAAATCTTCTGGTGGTGAAGGGTCTTCGCTTGTGTGCAATGATTCCCCTGGCATCTCCAGTGGGAGATGATGTTTATTTCATCATTTTATCTGACCATGACCCTCTCTCTGTACCTGCTCGAGAACATGCTAGAAAACTCTCTGCAAGCAACTATAACTGACCTCAGCAGGGACTAATTGCTTCATTAGGAAAAAAAATCAAGGGATTATAAAAAAAAGAAAAAAGGGTGAAAGAGTGCTGCAATTAAAATTGACAGCTTTTAAAAAAATTCTGTTGCAGTCTGATGAGAACTTTGGCAGTGGAAAAAAGGGGCAAGTTGAAAAACAGAAATAGTCTGTTTAGAAAATATTAGAATGAAAGGCACTGTGTTTTCTTTCCATCAAAATGAACAGCTTGGTGACAGTTGCATGATTTCATATAAACATTCCAGTTTTGTCATAGCCTTAGCTTAAACAGACATATTACAAGAAAATTGCACTCCACTATAAGATGTCAATCTGATTTATTTTTCCCCTTGTCACAGTAAGCCTTTGGTTTTTGTTTACTTTGGACAGGGATCAAATTGTTTTTTTCCCCTTGTCTTTTTTACCTACTTTGATATATCTCACCTTGGTTGCTGTTCTAGAGGTTGCTTTGCTGGAATATCAACTCAATAGCTCATTTTGAGTAGCTGGGAATGAAGGGCCAGTCATTTTTCACCAGTAAATGTATCTTAGAGAGCACATGATTAATCTATCATTAACTTTGATCAGCTGCTCTCAGAGATATGGATATGCAGAAACCCAGAAGAGGCTCCACAAATCTCTCCATGAGGCACAAGTTTATTAGTCTTTTCTTCTGGAATGCTTTTGAGGCAATCATAAAGCATGTATTCTTATTCTGAATAATATTCATTGAAGCTCAGGTGATGAAATTCATGTGTCTGGCATCTGGCCCAATGCTTCTTTTCTTGTGTTTTTTCCCCCTGCATGCATGTATCCATGAATAATATCAACACATATCCCCTCCTCTACAAAATAAACTTTAATCTATATTTAAAAAAAAGTATTTACCATGTATGAGTCAAAAGTTGTTTGTATACTAACAAAAATCAGAAATCCATCAATTGCTAATACTTTGAGATATTTATTTTGAAATGGAATTTGAAATTAGACGTGTGAGTGCAGGGTGAGCTTTCCATTTCCATTTGTCCTGTCTTTTTTGGCTTTTTGGGGGGCTTTTTTCTTTTTTGGTTGTTTGGGTTTTTTCTTTCTTTGTTTTTGTTTTTGTTGGTTTTTGTTTTTGTTTTGTTTTGTTTTTTTCGTAAGACCCACTATTCTTGTGTACATGGAATACCTGTGGCTGTTCAGTTCATACATTGTTTTTGTGCCTGGACACTTCATTGGGTAATTCTGTGTAGCCTGCAGTGAATCCAGGTGTCCAGACTGCATTGCTTGGATGGAAGGTGAATGTGCGGAGAATGTGTCCATCACGTAACA
Source organism: Phylloscopus whistleri (assembly GCA_017589585.1). Classification (NCBI taxonomy): domain Eukaryota; kingdom Metazoa; phylum Chordata; class Aves; order Passeriformes; family Phylloscopidae; genus Phylloscopus; species Phylloscopus whistleri. Next base: position 21,042 of record JADMLD010000159.1, on the reverse strand, counting down.
CTTCAACCCTTTTTTCTTTGTTTCGTAAAGCTGGCCAAGTCTTCCAAAATTATATTAAATATCTCTTGTGGTTCAGGTTTTCTATAGAAAAAATCTCATTTTCAGAGTGAACGTATTTCTCTTAAGGAGAGGTGGCAAAATCTAGATAGGAAGTGAGTCTGGTTCTCCTTGAAGATGCAAATGGTTTTATCCCAAATATTAATTAAATGTAAAATTATATATTATAATAAAATAAAGTGTGCACCTTGGCCTCTGTTCTGTTAAAACACAGATGTTTTAGCCATACCATGAACATATTGCTGTCATCAGTTGTTCAACTGTTTCAAGTATAAAGGTAATTAATAAACTTAAAAGCAATTAATTCTACCTAAGACTGTTTTTAAAAACTGTGCTCTAGCTGTGGCAGACACTATAAGACAGTCACAGAGCTACACAAATAAATCTTCTCTGCCAATTGTTTCAGTTTTTCATTATTACTTAAATCAGTCGCAAACAACACTGCTGAGTTATCCTGCTGTATCTACCATAGAGTGAGTCACTGGAAAAGGAAAGAGAATCAGTTTGGTTCTGCTTCATTTCCTGCAGGGTTTATAAGTCCATTTCCAAGCAGGCTCTAAAATGTTGTGTGACATTAACTGGTTCACAGGTTCCAAGCACGTTGTGCTAAAGACAGAGCTGAACAATCCATGGATACCAAAAGATGGACATGGGATACACCCAAATATGAGGGTGCACCCTTCAGTTCACCCACAAATATGGACAAGGCTGGGGAAAAAGTAGTCCCAGGAGTCTGATCTGGAAGGAGAGGTTACTGGAACAGAGAATCTGTGACTGCCCCTGGATCCCTGGAAGTGCCCAAGGCCAGGCTGGATGGGGCTTGGAGCAGCCTGGGACAGTGGAAGGTGTCCCTGCCCATGGCAGGGGTGGCACTGCATGGACTTTAAGGTCCCTCTAACCAAAACCAGTCTGTGATGCTCAGGTTTTGCTGATGATATGAAAAGATATAAACCAGTCTATCATTTTGATGCCTTAAATTTGAGCTTTCTTGTTTTTCAGGTTCTGTGCTGCCCAGGGGTGCAGCTCTCAGCTTCACATTCGGGGTCACTCAGCTCTGCACAGAGCAGGGACCCAAAACAAATCCTTTTTCTGCTGGACACCAAGGACAACGAGTACAAATTTCAGGTCCAAAAGCACAAACAAGGGTGGCTGAAGAGAGAAAGAAGAAGGATGGGACTTCATATTCTGAACCTGTAATTGGACAATTAAACCCAATATGCAAATGGACAAAACTGATCAAAGTGTGAGACCTCGTGACCTTTTGTCCATTTTGTGACCATTTTGTGACCATTTTGGGTCCACCTTGGGTGTAGCCCTGGCCAGGCTCTTGTCCTGCCCAAAGTGTATCCTAGAGGCCTTTCAATAAATACCTACTTTATTCTCTGGCTCTGTCCAGTCTCTACCAGGTCAACCTTCCCAAGGCATCACCTTTAGTGCCTGTCCTTTGACCATCTTTGGTGCCAGATGTGCATTATAAGCAATCCCTCTACAGCTGCTGTGTGCTCTGTGCTGGCATGGTGCTGCTGCTGTGGCAGAGCTGGCACAGCTCACACCAGGCTCACACTGACAGGGCAGAGCTGGCACAGCTCACACCAGGCTCAGAGTGAGGGGCAGAGCTGGCACAGCTCACACCAGGCTCAGACTGCTGTGGCAGAGCTGGCACAGCTCACACCAGGCTCAGAGTGATGTGGCAGAGCTGGCACAGCTCACAGCAGGCTCAGGCTGCTGTGGCTCTCTCAGGGCACTGCTCTGTCCCTGCCCACGGGGCACAGCAGCCCTGGCAGCAGGAACACAGTGCCTGTCTGCCCAAAGAGCACAGGTACCTTGGGCACAGATCACACCTCATTACACAGCTCTGACAGGACTTCTGAGTGCAGAACCTGCCTGGGGCTCACTGTCTCCCAAAGCTATTTCTGGGCTGCTGCAGTTTACACGGTGGCTTTTGTTCAAGGCTGTGCCTGAAACCACAGCACAGCCCTTGCTTCTAAACAAGCCAACACCTCCTTTCTTTTTTTTTTAACATTTCCACTTTCAGCTCTGACATTAGTACATTTTGTGGCTTCCCGGAATTAATATTGAAGTTTTAATGTTGTTAATAGCTCAGCCTTTAATTTACCTGTGTTGCTAGAAGCAATTAATAATGCCTTACTGATTCTCCATGAATAGCATAAAATATTGATGTAAGAGCAGAAGGACTATTTATACTCCTGGAATTATACCCCCTCATTTCACTTGTCTATAACAGACAACTTTAATAAGACTGTAGGAGGAGAGTTATGTTGGCTTCTTATATATTCTCAGCCATATCTACTAAAGTATTTGCTTTTATTGTGAAGTGTTTTATCATTAGCTGTTTGATATGTTTTAGGCAAAGGAGACATATTGAGTTTACAAGGAGCAAGTGGGTAGTATTTTTTACCCCTGTTCTACAGCAGGTGACACCAGGTGATCCTAGCATGCCTCTTGTCCTTAACATCCACAGGCAGACAGTGAAGCAGGACAACTGCCTGATTTTCAGTTTGGTGAAAAGCTGAAAATTCTGCAGGAGAAATGGTTCTAAGTCAGTTTTGAACAGAATTTTGAGGGGGGGGATGGGGGCAGAATTTGTCAAATACTCTAAGTCTGGAGATTAAATACAACTTTTTTTCCAAAGGATAAGGCCTGTTTCTGTCAAAGCTCTGCAGGTAAAGACTAATTGAGGATGTGGAGAGGTGGGGTTCCCGTTCTGCCAGCACTGCTGGTGAATAATAAATGCCCATTTGACAAGGAATGCTCACAGATCATCCTGCAGAACAGAATGTGACTGTGGTAGGAATATTACTCAGGAAAGGAGAAGATAGATCAGCCCATCATGCAGAATAAGTGATCAGAGAGGGCAAAGGGAAAGGATTACATCCCAAAGGTTTGTCTCCATTGTTCCATGGCACTGAGAAAAATTGTTTGTGTGATTCTGAGTTTGAAAAGCCCTAAGAGCGTATACTTCTGTTCCACGACTATTTGTCACTAATTCTGTTCTCTTCAAATCTGCTTGGTGAATATTTGCTATTAATACCTTTTCATATATACATTTATTTCCCCCATCCCTGTCTAAATTATAACTGGAGTCAAAACCTAATGCTTTTCTGTGCTAAGATTACCTTAGATATGAATCTGGAGCTCAGCTAACTGGGGGGCTGAGAAGACACATTTAAGGCATAAAGAGAAAATAAGGCCCTATTATTAAATCTCTTATTACAAGGTCAGTTTGCTAAAATACTGATGCATAATTGCATCTCACAAACATCAATGAACAGGTGACAGCTGTTCAAACACTTTATTATGGCTCTCAAAATATTGCCATACTGTGAAATTAATTCAAATAAAAATATCCAAAGGAATAAGAAATGGGACAAGGAGCAGTCCTAATTCATATTCTTTCATGCCAGTCTTGCATAAGAATTCTGAAAAGCCAACATTTTGAAGTATATTTCAAATTTTCATAATCTCAGTGGCAGGTCTGTGAGAAAGGGTGGTCAGTGAGGGTGGAACCAACCTGAGGCTTCTGCTTGCCTCTTCTGCACCCTTTCTGGGAAACAATTTTGCGTGTGAAATTGGAAAGTGAATTATTCTCCACGTCCCTCAGTCCTCTGAGTGGAAATGGTGTTAAGAGAGTTTTTATGTCTCACAGAGAAGTGAAATTATAAATTGCTTTATAAGGTGCTCAGATTCTCCAGTAAATGTGTGTGAAGTGTGAAATACACCTAGGCAGGGATAGTTAATGTTATTTTAATAATATCAAATCATGAACCTTCCCTATCAAAGCAGGCTGAAGCTGCATATAATAACGGCCATTGATTGCCACTGGTATAATTGTCATTGCTTTACATTGCCAACACACTTAAAAGAGTTTTATTTAGCCAGAAAAACTGTTCTACTGGATTATGGCAGGCTGGGTTACTTATGATTTTTTGTAAAGATTAAAAGTTTTTGTGTTTGTGAGCTTAAGGACAGTGGAAAAGAACACCAGTTTTATATGTGTATATATAAAAATATAAAATATTGTGACATTTTAAGCAATAGAGAAAGGTTTCTCAATAAAGGCTTTCTAAGGAGCTCCAGGGATCCAGGAATTGCATGTTATCTTATTGAATGGTGCAGGTCTTACATACATTGTTCAAAATAGAATTTCCTTCCCCTACCTCCCCCAGGAACAGATGGTTTCAGTGTTTTCTTCCTTTGTTTTCTTGTGGATTTATGATTATTTCACTCAGCTGCCAAGACCTATGTGAAGATTGGAACTTGACCTTTTCTTTTAATCAGGCTCTTTCTGTTGTTTAAAAAGCAAGAAAGTACCAAACTAAATGTGACCTCGGAAAAAACATACTCCTTTTTTTTTAACAGAGAATTGGGGAGTTTATCCTCCTGTGAGTTCTACAAACCAAAAATTGCGTGCTAGAGTGCCCAGCTCCCAGCATCCGTGGGCTGAAATCAAGGAAGCCAAGCAGAAGTGGGAGGGAGGACATGCAGAAGAAACAGTGGAAGTGTAAATGGCAGAGAGGAGCGCAATTCCCTTGGCAGGTGATCCCTGTGTCTCACCCAACACACTGCATTTCTCAGCCCCCTGTTTCAGGGAGTTAACAGGACAAAGCCCTGGGAACAGCTGAACTCCAGCTGGAGGGCAGGGTGGTGCATCCCATGGATGTGGGATTTGTGGCCCTTGCAGCTTTGTTTCGTTGGTGTAAGTGTGGCAAGGATGGTGCATCCCATGGATGTGGAATTATAGCCCTTGCAGCTTTGTTTTGTTGCTGTAAGTGTGGCAAGGATGGTGCATCCAATGGATGTGAGATTTACAGCCCTTGCAGCTTTGTTTTGTTGCTGTCAGTGTGGCAAGGATGGTGCATCCCATGGATGTGGGATTTATAGCCCTTGCAGCTTTGTTTTGTTGCTGTCAGTGTGGCAAACCTGCTCCCTCTGCAGTGGTGCCTCAGCAGTGTCTGAGGAGGTTTGGAGGCGTTAGGGGTGATTCCTCCTGAAGACACCTGGGGTGGGTTTGAAATCTGAAGAGCAGCAGTTGGGATCCCCCTCTCCTCACAAATCCACAAATCTCCTTACAAATCCAGTAGAAATTCACCATCATGACCATCTGTGTGAAAAACAAGGCCTGACGTTAGAAAAACTGCTGCACTCTGACATCCATTTGGTGACACACGTGGCAAACTTGTACCACTCTAAAATTCCCTATAAAATATTATGTGTGATACTTGAGTCAAGTATCAGGGGACACTTGGTGGTTCCAAACCCCCAGTAAATTAATTCACCTTGTCATCCCTTTGGGGCAGAAATGCAAGAAGTGATATTTAAGTAGATTTGAAAATAGCAGCAGTATTTTTCTTCCTATTATTGCCTAGCACTGTGTGTCAGATGTGATAAAGAGAGAAACATGTTGTCTGTTTGGGAGTGTGGCAATATCTTTGAACAAATCCAGATAACTTCCGAGCTGACAAGGAAGATAGACAAGTGTCAAACCCTAATACACATTAGGCCAGCAGGCAAATGTCATCATCTGCTCATTTCCACATCACAGGTTTTGCTCTGTGCTTGGTTATTAGGAAAACAGCAGGTATATTTTTGGGGCTTTTGACAGAAAAGTTTAGAACAGATGGATGGATGAAATTTGTCAAGTGAAATACTCCCATTTTAATTTGCTGCTATTGAGGCTCGGATACAGGCAAGGTGAATTTATTTTGATTTTTTCTGTGAGGAAAAAAATGAAAGGCTAAGACAAAGGTTATTTAATTAGCTGCATAATTAAATATTAAATATTATATGCTTAGCAATAAAACAAATGCTAAACAAGATAGCACCAAAAAGGTGCTAAGTCTCAAGAATAATCCAAATGAAAAAATTCCCATTTTTTTAAGGTTTGAGAATATACAGCATTTACTGAAAGTAACGTGGTTACTTTATAGCTTAGTTAGAAAGTCAACACCATCATATTTACAAAAACAAATAAAAATGCTTATACAAGTAGTGTGTTTATAGTCACAAAGTAGTGTAGGTTTCAACCCAGGAATATTCTTAATTGTATTTAGTCTTTGATTTTTCCAGATCAACCACAGACTCTGTCAAGTCACTTTTCCCCGAACCTCTATGAAGATTTCCAATTTTCAGCTGGCTTCAGTTAATAGTCATGTATATCCAAAGGGGAAAAAAAAAAAAAATTGTTTTGAAACCTGAAAAATAACTTCGTAACAAAATTCTGGTGTTCTCTTTCAGGCTTAGGAGACAGCTTTGTAATGAAGCATGCAAATCACACCAATGTCTTCCGCTTCCTTTTGGAAAACATTTCTTTTCCATATACTACTTGGAAAAGCTTCCTAAGCTTTCAGTCAAGAATATGAGTGTTTTCAATCAAATTCAGTTTCCCATTGAAACAGTGAGAGATTTTCACACTGATGTGATCACAATTGCACGCTGAGCTTCCAAGCAGATGTTTCCCTGAATTTGTGTGTTTTGCAGCATGCAGTTGTTTTCTGTGGTGGTTTAAAGCCATTTGTTAAAATCACACCGAAACCCGTTGGTAACACTTTGCTGCCCTATTTGCATTTTGCAGCACTGCACACATGAAGCTTTTACAAAAGACCCTGGCTTAGTTTTGATTGTGAAATGGCTTTTTTTCATTAGCACTCACTTATGTAACCTGTGTAACGTAAAATGGATTTCACAAGCAAGATGAAATACATTAAAGAGAGCAGCTCAGAGTTTTATTAGTTCATACACAGTTTGAACAGCATTTGCTTGATAAATCCTCAGCTGCAGATTGAATGTTTGTTTCTTTATGGATTACCATTTAGTTTAGAAAACCATATAATTTAAATTAAATTTCATGACCCAGTCATCTGTATTCACAAAGAAGAAGGTCTGCAAGCCAGACTAAGAATAGCAGGCCAGAGCATTTTGTGCTGGGACTGACAAAGAAGCCACTTAACAGAGCCACTCTTGCAAAGCACATCCAGAGTGTGCTCACAGATTTCCCCAAGGTTATCCCTGTTTGCAGGCATCAGAGAACAATGCAGCCCTTAAAAAAAATACCTCTGATTACCTTTATTGCAAAATTAAAGATGATGGATTGGAAAGAGAAGAATTAGGTGTGTTATAGTTTATAACAGATCCCCTCATTTCCCTTGAGCCATTAGGAGGGTGCAGAGAAGCATTTGGTTAAATTAAAGCCTAATAAAAGTCATAAAATACTGAACTTCTCATGACTTATTGGAAACCTTTCATTGAGGAAAACACCGTAACTGCACAAGTAAAACAGGTCTCAGAAAACAAATTAGGTGATTACTTGTGAAACAAAAGCCTATGTGAAGCTCTCTTATCCATTTTTTTCCTATGGATTTGAATTTATTTGCCATCATGCCCTGTAGTCTTCTCTAATCTGCCTTTGCCACTCCGTATGTTGTCACTGTGCTCCTTACAGATGCACCTGCACCCTGTACAGGGTCTGGAGATGCCCTTGGGTTTCAGGAAGAGATGGACTGAGCTGAAGGGCACAAACACAAACTGAGCCAGTTTGGGATGACATTGAATGTGGCTCTGCTCATGGACAGGGCTTGCCAGAATATTCTAACAAAAACTGTCCTTAATCTTAAGTGTAGGAACAGGAGAATTTGAGGTTATTAAGGAATTCCTGCTGCTGTGAACACGTCTGGATTAAGGGTAGTTCCAGGCTGCTCCATGGTCCTACCCACCCAAATTTGCTGCTGCATATCTCAGTGAGCTGTGACTGTGGGGGGGAACAACCACTCAGAGATTGCTTTGGGCTGGGAAGACAGGTGTCTGCCAGGGAAAGCTGGAGCTTCCCTTGGAATGGAGAATGTAAACCCCTCCCTCTGAATTATTATAATTTTGAAGTTAAGGGGCTTTCAGGCAAAGGTATGGGAATAGGTGTAACAATCCTTTGCTAGGAACATTAAAAATGCAGTAGTACAAAACAAAACAAAACAAACCCCGACAAACAAACAAACAAACAAACAAACAAAACCAAAAAAAAAGGAGTCAGAATATGACCTGACACCCTGACAGTCAGGATGTTGGGAGCAGCCCAATTAAATCTTTCTGGAGTGACAGATGTGGTTCTGTTGGAGCAGAGATGATCCTGTAGAAGGGTCCAGTGGTGCTGAGATGGGTCTGTTCTACCTCTGGGAATGCCGTGCACACAGGCTGCCCTGGGGCTCTGAATCTCAGTTTTTATCCAGGTGGGAATGCTGGGCTCCTCCCCTGGGTGGAGCATCTCCCCATGGGCTGATGGAATTGTATCAGCCCTGCAGTGAGCCTGGATGGCCCATGAACAGCAGATACCCCTGCAGGGAGGATGGGTCCTGGAAGGGATAAAGAACACTGCCCCAGCTCGTTTAACAGCTGGTCCATTAACAGAAGACACCCACCCCCTCCCCCCTGGAGTTATGAGATAAAGAAAAACATCTCTTCAACCAGTTTCAACATAAGGGAATAGAATACATCTTGCATTGCAAGCCAAGACAAGGGCTAAAGGAAAAAAAATGTGTGAAGGAAATAACTGGAGCTGTTGGTTGTTTTTTTTTGTTGGTTTTTTTTTTTTTTCTTTTTTTCTGTGGCAATGTGTCTGTTTGAAGGAGCTGTGGCCAGCAGCACACCTGTGATCAGAGTGGGACGTGGATGGAGTCCCTGTGGCCCCAGAGGAGGCAGCCAAGGCTCCAGACTGTGGCCACATCAGAGCAGCAGGGTCAGGCATTAGGAGGTCACCAGCCTGTCCCCAAAGAGTCACCAGCTTTCAACTGTGTGAGAGAGACCAGCCCTGTGAGAGAAGGCAAAGTCTGGAGGATGAGAAGAGGTGTAGTGCTCACTTCAAACAGGCAGAGCAGGGGTTTGAGTGCACACACTGCAGGGGAATGCTCTCACTGATGAGCCCTGTGGCTGCTCTCCTCCTCCTGCAGCAATCCCAACTTCATCCTGGCCACATCTAAAAACCTTCATTTTGGTCCTTGATGGAATATTTTATTTTGTGGCCCAAATACATCTGGTTTAACAGGATTATCTGGATTTAAAAGCAGAGGTGATGCTTTGCACCTATTTCTGACAGAATTCCATGGGTGCCATCCATTCCAATGCTTATATTTTCAGTCCAAGAAGAAATCTATATCAGCGTCTCTCTGGGTTTTTCATTGCTTGTTTTTCAGCACTGGAGGGGATAAGCACATTGCTCATCCCTACAGAGAAACACCCAGCTTGAAATGAGACTGGGGTGTGCACACTAGGATGTGCAGTAATTGTTAATGGACCTCAAAACCACATCAAAATTAACTGAAATAAATTAACTCCAGCATGTGTTACTGGGGCATTTCAACCCCTTTTGCATCACAGTACAGATACATCCTGAACTGACTACATTTCTGACAACAGTAGAGGTATTTTGAAGTACTAAGAAGTATATAGACAGTTACAATGATGGCATTATTACATAAAAATATGTTTACAATGGAAATCACCCTCCAAAATTTGAAATAAGAAGTTTTAGCTGGGAAAAGTGAATATTTTTTGACTCATTGCAGTGCACTGCAAGACTTGTAGGATTGTATAATGGGGTATGCTGCAAGTGCAATGTGTAAATATAAATTTTGTATGTTTATTAAGGATGTGGGTGAATCCAGATCAGGCTTTTAATTTAAATGTCAGTAGGAAGAGAGACATTCTTTGATGTCAGACCATCATCAGTGAACAGGTTCATGCAGAGCACCTCTAATATTAAATATTTCTCCTTTTTTGCTCCCTGTGTTATTATGAGATTTCCTTCTGTTACACCCTGAGGAAGAATTTTTGAGGCACCTTGGAAGGTTCCCCAGTCTGAATAGAAAATTGCTGCCCAGTCTGTTTGACACTGGTAAATGTGAGAGGAGATAAAACTTTCAAAAGAATGAGAGCAGATTGTGTCCAGCCTGGGTGCTGAAGACACAGGGAAAAGGTGCAAATTCAGATAAATTTCCAGCTTATTTCATTGGTCACTTCTGCTTATTTTGTTGGTCATTTCTGCAATATAGAGCAGACTGGAAGCATAAATTGGTGACATCTCTTTAACCACATTGTACAGTAAACCAAGCAGGTATTAGTTCTTGGGACTGATTTGCAATTGATTCCCTCTCTGACTAAAAGCTATGTTTGTTGTTTGATTGTTTTGTTTTGGGTTTTTTGTTTGTTTGGGTTTTTGTTTGTTTGCTTGTTTAGGTTTCTTTAGGTTTTCTTGTTGTTGGGGTTTTTTGGCTTTTTGGGTTTGGGGTTTTTTTTTGGTTTTGGTTTTGGGTTTTTTTGTTGTGTTTTTGTTTTTTGTTTTTGTTTTTGCCTTTGCTTTTGCTTTTGCTTTTGCTTTTGTTTTTGTTAGGTTTTTGGTTGGTTGGTTGGTTGGTTGTGGTTTTTTGGGGTTTTTTTTGTGTTTTTTTGTTTGTTTGTTTGGTTTGTTGGTTGGTTGGGTTTTTTTTGTTTTGGTTTGGTTTGTTTTTGTTTTTTTTATTAAGATAGAAGCAGATTTGACTGTTAGCCTTTCCATCTTTGGCTGAAAATTTCAATGATATGAAGTTGATGTTTCCACCTGGACCATCAGTTCTAAATAGCTCAGTGTTTTTAAACAACTCCATGCCAGTTTTTAAGGACAGGAAATTCTGTTCCTTAGTGAATTTCGATGGGTTGTCTTTGTTTCTAAATTAGAGGTGCTAATTTAGATTTCTATCACATTCTGGTATTGATTCTTTTTAACAAAGAATGAAGATTTCCTGTGAATACCTCAGGAAGGCAAAGGATTACTTGTCTGCTGCAACTGTGCCAGTGTGTAATGTAGCATTTTTAATCTTAAAATGAGGAGTGATAATCCCTTCCAGAGATTCCTTAATCTGCTGGAGAGGCAGGGGTTTCCCCTTAGAATTCTCTGAAGTTTTTAACTGTGTGGAGCACTGGTTTGAGCCTGTGTTAAATGCTTGTCACATCCTTGCCCGAGGACATTGTTTTGAGAGAGTTACTGGAGAATCCACAGAAATTTTGAGTTGGAATTGTGATGAAAAATGTAACTAGTTTGGTCAGAGAGAGAGGGTAGGAGGATCTATTACATCTAAATAATTTCTGAAATATGTCAATGAACTGTTTTGCAAAAAAAAAAATCAGTTAAATGTTGTAGTTTTGGGTTGGGTATTTTTTCTTTGGTTGGTTGTTTTTTTTTTTTGTAACTTATTCCAAGGCTTACCAATCCTCAGAATCACCCCAACAATGTAACCCTGGTGCAAATAAAGCTGGGTATGTGTAGTTTAATAAGGTTGATATACAATCAGTCACAGACCTATTACTGATGGAATTTAAATACTGGAAGATTGGGTTTATGTTTATATGTTCTTGCTCAAAAAGACTAGAGTTCTTTCCACATTTTCATGGTGGCTACAGCTGAAACTTTTCCAGTGTCCTTGTCCTTGAGAAGCTTTTCTTTCTTAAACTTTAAGTGGCCTCAGTTTGGTGACACTGAGAGTTTATCTAAGAATATAAAAACCCATTTATCTACAGATAAACACAAAGTTGTGAATAGATTTTTCTTTTTCTTGTTAAAACCTGGCCAAGGTGTGTTCAAAGTGCTTAATAGATTATTCTGGTAGCTTCCCCAGATGGGTTCTGTGGATTGGATTGCAGTTTCCTGATTCCCCTCTGCCCTCTCACTCAGTACCAGGCTCGACCTTCTCCAGCCTCCTGTAACCAGATTTCCTTTCCCCACCCTGAGAGACATCGATCTACTCTGTACAACCTGGACAACTCTTTCCGTCTGATGGACTTGCTCACTTGTTTATGGTTGTTTCTGAATGTATTTAGTGATTTGGCTCCACCTGCCTTGTTAAAATCATCACATGATAATGTTTTCAATAATATCTGTGTTGACTTGGGCCCCAAGTACCACCAATAGTGAGTTTGCATTAATATTGTATGTCAGAAAAACGTGATTCTGCTTTTTTGGCACAGAGGAGAGCAAGGTTTAATACTGCCTCATTACACAAATCCCGGGCCCCATAATTCTTTTGTCAACCTGCTTTATAAAATAGATAGGGCATTTGCCAGCATGGGAGATCAAAGGATTAAATATTTAATCTTTCAGAGGCTTTGCTCCCCAGGATCTACAATCAAATGATAAAGTCACTTACTTTTGCTTTGAATGGAGGGTTCCTTAATAGTGAATGTCAGGAGATGGAGTCTGGAGAAGAGATGAGAAGGAGCAGCCAGGAGTAAGGCAAGGACAGGCTTAATATGTGGAAGCTTGATGAAGGTGGCAAACAGAAACAAGGCAGGGGACAGCTTTGCTTCTCTCTGTGTTACACAAAAATGAAATTAAAATGCACTTATATGCAGATTATTAATTACTTACCCAGCAAGGGTAGAAACAAAATCCTGTATATTCTCTTGATGTCTGTGCTTTCCTGAAAAACTCAGCTCTGTCATTCCTAATTCCCACTGATTTGGTAATAAAAGCAGGTCTCAAAAGGCTACTTAGTGACTGCTTTATAGCCTTTGCATCTTTGCCTGTGGATGTTGTGTGTGGCTGAACACACAGGAGTAACATTTTTATTCCTAATATTTGCATAACAAAGCTGGTCAGTCCCCCTGCTCCTCCTGGGGAAGAACACTTGTTTGGGCTGAGAGAAAAAAACAGAGTGAAAGGAAACAGCTCCAGGTATCACAATTTACATCCCCAAATGCTCATGAATCCCCTCCTGAAGCTTTTGTGGGGCAGGAATCATATCTGGGCAGGGAAGGGCACAAGGGTCTAAGAAGGGTAAGGGAAATGTGGGTTTTGTTCCATGTGCTTCATAGTGGGGGATAATACAAAAAAAAAAATGCTAAATACATTCCTCCTGTCAGGCTAATAAGGGCAGAAGGATCTCCCAGATCCTGTTCACAACTGGGATGTAATGGATACACGGACCCAGTGCTTCATTCCTCCAGGGAGATAACACCAATAAAAAAGCCTGACCCTGCAATGTTCCTGAACCTAATTTGCCTGAAGAGGGAAGATCTGACCAGTAAACAGAGAGATTTCTTATCATTTAGCTAACCAAGTTAATTTATTAAGGGGAGGAGCATGTGTGTGTGGAACACAAAAGCAGAGTTAATTTAATGACATTTCTCCTAGCACTGAGTACTTGCAGCCTGCACATGGGCAGATGTTATGAGAGTCTACCAAAGCACTGCTGAGAATCAGCTCAGTCCCTCAAAATTTCCATCTCATTAAATTTCCTTGTATGGAAAGCAATTTCTTCACTGTAGATAATAATTTTATTAACACAGCTATTAGCACCACAGACTCTGACAATGAACCCAGAGTGTTAAAGGACATTTTCTAAAAATAAGCAAATTTACATGTGTTATAATGAACTCATGAATAACCCTTCCTAAACATTAGAGAAAGGAAAAAGAGCTCCACACCACAAAAAAAAAAAAAAAAAAAAAAAAAAAAAAAAAAAAAAAATTAAGAAACAAAAAATCTAACTATCTAACTAGAAAAAGCCCAAGCTTATTGATGCAATAAGATCTTAATGCAACTGTTTTTGGCAGAAAACTGTAGATAAATGTGGGACTGTAAAAATTGGTGGGAGCAGATTTCAAGCAGACTGGGCGGTGTATATGGAATAAATACTAGTGAGCAGTGATTGCAAGGGGAAATCTTGAGGGCACAAACTTCCAGAGATAAAATTTAAATAATGAAAGAAAATTAAATGACCCTGTAAGTCTAAACACAGGGAGAGTGGATGACCCTTGATATACTGAATCACTCAAATATTTATTCTCTGGCCCAACCCCTATCAGAGGTTTCAAATATAGGTCCAGCCAAGCAAGCCAGATGTTGGCAATGTGACCTAGGACTTGTGCACCTATTTTTATTTGTAGAGGAATTGCTTTTGAATGTGTGCCTCTACATTTTCAATGCAATACAAATGTTTCTTCTGCTTTAAAATTCCTGTGAACCTCTGTTCCCTACTCCTGTATGTACTGCCAAATAAAAAAGAGTGCAGTTAGGATTTCCCATTTAATCTCACGTGCTTAACACTTTGTAGCAGTGCATTTTCAAGTTACAAAACAATGGTCAACTACTCTGGTTGTAGGTGTTGACATTTATTGTTATTAAAACTCAAGAGCTCCACAAAGAAGCAGCACAGAGTAGGGACAGCAAGAGGACACAGAAGCTGAAAAAAACGAGCATAATGTGGTTTGTTTTTTTTTTTTTTCCCAATTATGACCAAAATAAGCAATGCCTTTCCTTTTTTCCCCCAGAAATTTTAGGAATTTAAAGTGGGTGGCTCAGAAAGTATTCTTTCTGATGTGTGAGAAATCCAGTGAAATGACTCTGTGTGTTTGTTTATACCTATATTTTCACACATATGCACACACACACAAACACAGAGAGTCCCAAATATACATTCACATGGTGCTAACAACCTAGACTAAATAAAAAGCAAGGAAATACAAAATTCAAGCTGTTTGCTTTGCCTTATCTATTTCCATTATGCATGGTAAATATTGCAGATCATATGGTCTATAAAATCACACGCTGTTTGGAGGCTCCTTCAGAGCTCTGCCACAACAGGGGACTCTGAGGATGGATGCAGTAGCAGCTCTGAGTTTTCCAGACTTTTTTTATTTAGTTGGACTTTTCATGATATCTGAATTTATTTCTTGCATGTGAAGTTCCTTTATTTCCAGTAGTTTTCAATTTACAAAAAAAAAAAAAAACCAAAACAACAAAAAAAACCAAACAACAAAAAAAAACCACAAAAACCCAAACAACAAACACAACCCAAAAATATGTTGAGGGAGGGCAGGCAGCACATGGGAGCCTTGAGGTTTTTCTTTTAGGATGTCTGAGTTTTGAAGGAAATAGAATGCAGCAGTGAGTAACAGTGGATGGCTAGATAAAGAGGTTTGATATTGCTCTTGCTGGGAACTGCTGCCTGCTCAGAGTCTGGGTTCCAGAGTGAATATTTGATTTTCTCTGAGCCCCAGGTCAGCTCAAGTCCAGGGGCAGCTCGAGGTTTTCCTCACTGAAGCATTCAGGCTTTAACTGATCATCCAAAATTTCACAAGAGAACTGTGTTGAAAAAGGAAAAATAACTTTTCAGAAAGTTAAACATTCCCTGAAATTCTGCTTGTGTGTTTGCTGACTAGGTGGATAGCCACATGCAAGGTAGGAGTAAGAACTTTATTTTGCTGAATGTTTATTTAATATTCCCAACACAACCAGTCACCTTCTCTGCCCAAGATGAAATTATTTTCTCTATGCCTAGAGAAATGTTGGTGTAATTGTAGGGGATCTATGCACAGGTTTTTCAAATCATTTTACAGTCAAGTTTTGATAAAAAGCCAGAAGATATTGTAAATTGTCTGAGCTAATGCCAGCATTTGTCCTCAGGAGAGGAGAACTGTTAAAAAAGAGGAGTTCATCTGCTGTGTTAGACGTTAATATTAATTCTCTCTAATAATGGGTCATAATATTTTTTAGGCAGACTTAATAAGATTATGATGCAAAAGTAGGAATCTCCTTTAGTTGGTTAATCACCTTCTGCTATTATTTTCTAATTTTATTATCCTAAATGCAGATTGAAATTAGCACTGAGCATTACAGTGAGATATTTTAGGATATTTTTTGAGAGGCTGTGTGAGTGGGATGGGTGCCTCTGCAGCCATAGGAGAGACCAGAATTGAGTGGGCAACCAGATCAACTCCTCTGGGTGCAGCTTGGGGTTGGATAAGAAATTCTGTCCTCAGCTGGTTCCTCCAGCCTGCTCTGAGAAGTGAGTCCTGGTGATTTCACCACTGCCTGACTCACTCATCTCAAAGTGGCTCAGTTAGCAAAGCCACCCCGGGGAGTAAATGGGCATTTCCCCTGTGGTTCAGTGGCTCAATCAGGCCAGCACCTGTGGAGACCTGAAATTCAACCTGCAGCACTGAGGTTCCATCTCTGCAATGCCCAGGAGGGCTCAGCTAATGAGAGCATTCCATGTTAGATGGTGGTGGTGGTCACTAAACAAACCTGAGGTTTTGACTTTGCATTTTGGGTTCCTGAAGATCTGTTTAAAAAGCTGAATCTGATATTTTGCAGCCTGCAGCTGTGAGCCAGAGGACAGTGCATTTTCATATGAACACATGCCAGATAGACATGTTCCTCTCTTGGTGTTCCTTGTTTGTTGAACATTCATTTTCCATAAAATACAAATATTTGTCATGTTACTATCCTATGTTCAACAGAAGAGAAAAAGAAGCTATCAAAATTATGCCTACATTAATTTAGAGAAATAAAAGAAAAGAGAGGTCATAGCCTTACAGAACAGCGAAAGTCAGAAGAGTTCTCAATATATGTGTCTAAGGTTGGCAATCTCAATAGAGGGGTTTTTTAAATTAAAATAATTCTGTTTTATTTTAAGGAATCAGTACTAAAGGTTCCCACAATTACATTTAATGCTATGGATTACAGGGGAAGGAGACATCTATTTTCCATGGCTGAATTCAGCTTATCACTACTACACACCTTTTAAAAATTCCTGTGGTACCCCCTCAATCCACAAGGCTTCCTTCTATTAGTTATAAAAATGCAGAAGCTCTTATACATAAATTAGGAAATAGATTGATATTTTTTTCCTCTGTCTTATGAGAACATTCCTTCCTTTTACTAGTAAAAAATATCTGCATATACAATTTTCCTCTGAACTTTCCAACACTGCGCAGACGAACCCCACAAAGGGATTTTTCACCGCGTTAGTTTCGGTGACTTCAAAAGCGTGATGTCAAATATGCACCCAGCCCTTTACAAACAGCTAAGCACAGGAAACCTTTATTTCAGGTCTGCTTCGAGGCTGGGAGCAGTGGGTTCTGTTCCTCCTGCAGCATTCCCTGCTGCTGGTGAGGGGGTGAGGATGGCACTCTCAGCTGCTGGAGCCAGGAAAGCGCTGCCACAGTGTTATAGACACAAAAATGAAGTTAAAACTCTTTAATAGTTGTGTCTGTGCGCTGGCTGTGTGTTTCAATTTCTGTTTGTAACTGTGTTTATTTTCTAACTAGTTCTAAGTTGTTATGGGCACTTGCAGCTGTGATGTTGTTGGAGTAATTGTTAGATATTGTTGCAGTGCTTAGTTACCAATGTTAGTCAGTTTTGTGCGGCTGCCTCCCCGGATTCAGTTCAAGGGACAACACGAGAAAAAAGGGGAATCTTTTACCCTTCCCCAAATCACTCAAAAGCTGAGACCAGCACCCAGTGCCTGCATTGGAGAACACGACCATCCAATCAGAACAAGGCGGGAAGAAATGATTGGTGTAGAACGCACGCCGCTAAGCGCCAATGAGAGCCCGAAGAATCCACCAATCAAGAAAAGGATCCAAAATGGACCAATCCCTGAGGGGACTGAGACTTTAAAAGGGACTGATCACCCTCAGGGAGCTGCTTCGCTCTCAGGAACTGTCCTGGGGGGTAGCCCGTGCACGTTTTGGTTTCTGTGACTTGCCGTGAGAGGCTGGGACTAGCCCAGCCTCCTGTTCCTGTAGCCGTTTTTATACCAATAAACACTTGGCCTTGCCTTTTTAACATCTTTGGATCGACGGCCTCGTCATTAAATTGGCAACATTGTAACACAAGCACATCAATAAGGGTATGATTTTTATTTTCCTGAAGTCATTGGAGTAACTTTTAATCACTTGCCTAGGACTTTAGAAGAGAAAATTGTTTTAATCTGTTGTTCCTGCTTGCCCGCGATTTATCTCTAGCATGGAAAGATACCCCTACAAGAAAAAGGAAGAGGAGGTTTGGAAAAACACCTTGTTTTCTGGATTGATAGCTGAAAAATGGCCTATAGTGCTGATTGCTGGTCATTGCTGGTCATTTCTCTGGATGCTAGACTTTGTTATCTTTCTAAGTCTAATCAGACTGTAACATAATTTGCACTTCCAATGCACATCTAAATGCTGTTTATGTGCCGCTCCTGTGGCTCTTGCCAGAATCAGTCCAACTGCGGTGATCCAGCCCAGCAGGGAGTGGTCCCATTGCCTGGATGCAATATCTCTTTCTCTTTCTCTTTCTCTTTCTCTTTCTCTTTCTCTTTCTCTTTCTCTTTCTCTTTCTCTCTTTCCCTTTCCCTCTCTCTCTCTCCCCTTGTCTCTGACATTAGCACTTCAATCAAACCCACACAATTGGCTTGGCCCTGTGCTCTCCTTTGCACCTTCACTCGGGCACAGCCCTTCCTGAGCATTTGCAGAAGCAGCTCAGCACAAGGGGCTGCAAGCCCCAGAGGCCGGCAGCTGCTCCAGGCCACTCCCAGTGCCCAGGGCTGTGGAAGGGCAGCCGCAGCGGCCCTTTGTGACACAGGCACCTTGCGTCAGGGCCCTGGGTGACACTGCGGAACCCTGTGGTGCCCCAAGTGCTTTGTGACATCTCAGAGCCCCGCCCCGGCTGAGGGTATCTAAGGGACACTGCAGGGCCCTGGGCCAGCCAGTTCCAGGAGTGTGTCTGTGTCACGGGAGCTGCGTGTGCCAGAGGGTGTGAGCCATGGAGGAGAACAAGGCAAACGCCAAATGCCAGCCCCCCAGCCCCTTGCCCAGCTGGCTGCAAGAGCAGGAGCGATCCCCAGGAGATGCTGGCACCTCCCAGGAGGCATCCCCAGGGGAAGCATGCAGGGAGCCAGAGGTGTCCCAAGGGGTACCTGGTAGCTCCCAGGAACTGCCCCAAAGGGAAGCTTTCTCAAAGCCAGAGCTGTCCCCACCAGACGTCCAGAGTTCCCAGGAGTTCCCTCCTTCGGATGAAGGAGATGAGCAAGAGACATCTGAAGAGGACTCCTGGGATTACTCGGTCTCGGAGCTAAGCGAGGACGAGCAAGAGATGTCCGAAGAAGATTCCTGGGACTACTCTGTGTCCGAGCTTAGCGAGGACGAGCACCAGATGTCTGAAGAAGATTCCTGGGACTACTCCGTCTCGGAGCTGTCCCAGGAAGAAGATGGCAGTTTCCAAGAAGTGTGTGACGGGGCAAAAGCGAGAGATCAAGAGCTTTCCAAGGAGCTTGGCCAAGAGCTCCCTGAAGGGCAGGACTCCGTTAGCCAGGAGGCCAAGGGCAATGCTAGCAGGCCTTCTGTGCAGTCCAGCTGCCAAGACGTGAGCGGCCAAAGCCTGATGCAGGACAGCTGCGAACAGCAGGCCGTGCCAATCCTGCAGCTGAAGACCTTGCTGCGGGAGGGTGGCAGCTGGGAGGAAGCACGTGTCCTGCAGCAGGGCGAGGAAAGAGAGGAGGCCAAGAAGAAACGACAGGGAGATGTTGCAGAAGATCGGCTCCCCGTGCGTCCCTCTTGGGCGGCTTGGGCTGCGTGCCAGTCACTTTGTGAAGGGCACAGTTCCATCCGCCAGGAGATGGATGAAGACAGCGGGCAGGCACGGGCTGCATTTGCTGAGGACCGTCCGACTTGGGAGGCCCTTTGGCAGGCTTGGGCTGCACGCCAGGCAATTGAGCCGTGCTCCCAAGAGCGGCTCCGTGCCTTGCGCAGCCCTGTGCTGCCCCGAGCCCGCGGGGGAGCCGCACCTTCTCCCGCGCAGCCCGTTCCTCGTAAGAAAGGCCGCTCCCTCTTCAGGCGGGCGCTGCGGGCGCTGCGGAGGCTGTGCTGCTGCTGCTGCTGCCAGGAGGAACAAGCGGAGCTTTAGTGCCTGCTGCCAGCAGCACCAGGCCTGGAGATGGCGGCTAGTCTGCAGCCTGCCATTTCCTCTCCTCCAGAAACATTCCATGCTCATCCCTCGGCATTTTGCCCATGAGGAATCAACAAACAGGAGGCGTTGCTCCCAGGACACGACCTAGAACTTCCCGACAGTGACACAACCGATTCTTAGAAAGCAGTAGAAAATAGGGTTTAGGAAATAGTAGTAGAAAGGGAAAAAAAACCAAAAAAATTCAAAAAACCTCAAAAACCCCACACCAAAAAAAGCACAAAACTCCAAAAACCCCCACAAAAATAATAAGAATAGGAAAAGAAATAACAATAAGAAGATGCTGTAGACAGATGAAAAAGTAGTAGTAGTACTACCTCTACAAAAAATAAGGATAAGAATAGGAATAAGAATAAGATTATAAATAAGAATAAGAGTAACAGAAAATAGGAAAAGAATAAGAGAAGAAATAGGGACACAATAAGAGTTAGAAAAAGAAATAAGGTTAAGAGTAAGGATTGAAGAAGAAGGAGAAGAAAAAGAAGTAGAACAAGAACGAGAGCAAGAAGGAAAACTATAAAGAGAAGAAGAACAAGAAGTATAAAGAGAACAAGAAGTATAACAAGAAGAAGAAAAGGAAGAAGAACAAGACCAAGAAGAACAAGAAGTATAACAAGTATAAGAATCAGAATAACAAAATAAAACTAAAGAAAAAGGAGAAGAAGAAGGAGAAGAAGAAGAAGACGGAGAAGAAGAAGATGGAGAAGAAGATGGAGAAGAAGTAGAAGGAGAAGAAGAAGAAGACGGAGAAGAAGAAGATGGAGAAGAAGAAGAAGAGAAGAAGAAGAAGAAGAAGAAGAAGAAGAAGAAGAAGAAGAGAAGAAGAAGAAGAAGAAGATGGAGAAGAAGAAGAAGAAGAAGAAGAAGGAGAAGATGGAGAAGGAGGAGAAGAAGAAGAAGGTGAAGAAGGAGAACAAGGAGAACATGCAAAAGAACAAGAAGAAGAAGAAGAATGAGAAGAACGAGAACGAGAAGAAGAAGAACAAGAAGAAGAACAAGGAGAAGAAGAACTAGAAGAAGAAGAAGAAGAACATCAGGAACAAGAACAAGAAGAAGTTCAAAAAGACCAAGAAGACCGAGAACATGAGGCAATGAGGACAAGTCATAATCCCGCGGAGAGTCCCAAAGCACTCCCCAGGCTCGCTGCTAAAGGTCTTGCAGCAGAGCACTGGGTGGAGGGCTGAAGTGCACACCCTAACCTCTCTCTGTCTCTCTCTGTC
>JADMLD010001294.1:0-16865 GCA_017589585.1 Phylloscopus whistleri | reverse complement strand
GCCCCGCCCAGGCCCGGCGGAGGCGGAGCGTTTCGAGGAGCTGCCGCTCTGCTCCTGCCGCATGGAGGCGCCCAAGGTGGAGCGGGGCAGCGACCGCGGGCTCTGCATGGCCACCGAGAGCGTGGACGGGCAGGTGAGCACACCTGGGACAGGTGAGGGACACCTGGGGGCTCTGCATGGCCACCGAGAGCGTGGACGGGCAGGTGAGCACACCTGGGACAGGTGAGACACACCTGGGGACAGGTGAGACACACCTGGGGGCTCTGCATGGCCACCGAGAGCGTGGACGGACAGGTGAGCACACCTGGGGACAGGTGAGACACACCTGGGGGCTCTGCATGGCCACCGAGAGCGTGGATGGACAGGTGAGCACACCTGGGACAGGTGAGACACACCTGGGGACAGGTGAGACACACCTGGGGGCTCTGCATGGCCACCGAGAGCGTGGACGGGCAGGTGAGCACACCTGGGACAGGTGAGACACACCTGGGGACAGGTGAGACACACCTGGGGGCTCTGCATGGCCACCGAGAGCGTGGACGGGCAGGTGAGCACACCTGGGACAGGTGAGGGACACCTGGGGGCAGGTGAGCACACCTGGGACAGGTGAGGGACACCTGGGGGCTCTGCATGGCCACCGAGAGCGTGGACGGGCAGGTGAGCACACCTGGGACAGGTGAGGGACACCTGGGAATGGGGACACGGGGCTCTGCATGGCCACCGAGAGCGTGGACGGGCAGGTGAGCACACCTGGGACAGGTGAGATACACCTGGGGGCTCTGCATGGCCACCGAGAGCGTGGACGGGCAGGTGAGCACACCTGGGACAGGTGAGACACACCTGGGGACAGGTGAGACACACCTGGGGGCTCTGCATGGCCACCGAGAGCGTGGACGGACAGGTGAGCACACCTGGGACAGGTGAGATACACCTGGGGGCTCTGCATGGCCACCGAGAGCGTGGACGGGCAGGTGAGCACACCTGGGACAGGTGAGACACACCTGGGGACAGGTGAGCACACCTGGGGACACTGGGGACATTGGGGACACGGGGCTCTGCATGGCCACCGAGAGCGTGGATGGACAGGTGAGCACACCTGGGACAGGTGAGATACACCTGGGGACAGGTGAGCACACCTGGGACAGGTGAGATACACCTGGGGGCTCTGCATGGCCACCGAGAGCGTGGACGGGCAGGTGAGCACACCTGGGACAGGTGAGACACACCTGGGGGCTCTGCATGGCCACTGAGAGCGTGGACGGGCAGGTGAGCACACCTGGGACAGGTGAGACACACCTGGGGGCTCTGCATGGCCACCGAGAGCGTGGACGGGCAGGTGAGCACACCTGGGACAGGTGAGACACACCTGGGGACAGGTGAGCACACCTGGGGACACTGGGGACATTGGGGACACGGGGCTCTGCATGGCCACCGAGAGCGTGGATGGACAGGTGAGCACACCTGGGACAGGTGAGATACACCTGGGGACAGGTGAGCACACCTGGGACAGGTGAGATACACCTGGGGGCTCTGCATGGCCACCGAGAGCGTGGACGGGCAGGTGAGCACACCTGGGACAGGTGAGACACACCTGGGGGCAGGTGAGACACACCTGGGACAGGTGAGACACACCTGGGGGCTCTGCATGGCCACCGAGAGCGTGGACGGGCAGGTGAGCACACCTGGGGACAGGTGAGATACACCTGGGGGCTCTGCATGGCCACCGAGAGCGTGGACGGACAGGTGAGCACACCTGGGACAGGTGAGACACACCTGGGGACAGGTGAGATACACCTGGGACAGGTGAGATACACCTGGGACAGGTGAGATACACCTGGGACAGGTGAGACACACCTGGGGGCTCTGCATGGCCACCGAGAGCGTGGACGGGCAGGTGAGCACACCTGGGACAGGTGAGATACACCTGGGACAGGTGAGGGACACCTGGGGGCTCTGCATGGCCACCGAGAACGTGGATGGACAGGTGAGCACACCTGGGACAGGTGAGATACACCTGGGGACATTGGGGACACGGGGCTCTGCATGGCCACCGAGAGCGTGGACGGGCAGGTGAGCACACCTGGGGACAGGTGAGATACACCTGGGCACACCTGGGGACATTGGGGACACCTGGGCAGTGACCCCAAAGCAAGGAACTCCTTGAAGTGCCCCCAGAATGTCCCCAAATGTCCCTGAAATGTCCCCAAATGTCCCTAAATTGTCCCCAAATGTCCCTAAATTGTCCCCAAATGTCTCTGAAATGTCCCCAAATGTCTCTGAAATGTCCCCAGATGTCTCTGAAATGTCCCCAGATGTCTCTGAAATGTCCCCAAATGTCTTCAAACGTCCCTGAACATGGTCAGTGTGTCCCCAAATGTCCCCAGGTGTCCCTAAACCGTCCCCAAATGTCCCTGAAATGTCCCCAAGTGTCCTTGAATGTTCTCAGTGTGTCCTCAAATGTCCCCAGGTGTCCCTAAACTGTCCCCGAATGTCCCCAGATGTCCCCAAATGTCCCTAAAATGTCCTCAAATGTCTTGAAATGTCCCTGAACGTGTCCCCAAATGTCCCCAGGTGTCCCTAAACCCTCCCCAAATGTCCCTGAAATGTCCCCAAATGTCCCCAAATGTCCCTGAAATGTCCCCAGATGTCCCCAAACGTCCCTGACCGTCCCCTCTGTCCCTCCCCAGCTGAGCGGCTGCGGCAGCCTGATCCTGAAGCGCGAGACCATGCGGCCCTCGAGCCGCGTGCCCCTGATGGTTCTGTGCGAGAGCCACCGCGCCCGCATGGTCAAGCACCAGTGCTGCCCGGGCTGCGGCCACTTCTGCACCGCTGTGAGTGATTTGTGGGGTGGGAGAGACCCCAAAAACCCCAAATCCCCGAAAAAAACCCCGTGAAAATACCCAAAATCTGCAAAAATCCCCGTGAAAATACCCCAAATCTGCAAAAATCCCTGCGAAAATCCTCCCAAAAATGACCAATCCACCGCGCCCGGATGGTCAAGCACCAGTGCTGCCCGGGCTGCGGCCACTTCTGCACCGCTGTGAGTGACTTGTGGGGTGGGGGAACCCCAAAAACCCCAAATCCCCCAAAAAAACCCCGTGAAAATACCCAAAATCTGCAAAAATCCCCGCGAAAATATCCCAAAATCTGCAAAAATCCCCATAAAAATATCCCAAATCTGCAAAAATCCCCAAAAAATCCCCACAGAAATACCCAAAATCTGCAAAAATCCCACGAAAATATCCCAAAATCTGCAAAAATCCCCGTGAAAATATCCCAAAATCTGCAAAAATCCCCCCCAAAATACCCCAAATCTGCAAAAATCCCCCCAAAATATCCCAAAATCTGCAAAAATCCCCGTAAAAATATCCCAAAATCTGCAAAAATCCCCCCCAAAATATCCCAAAATCTGCAAAAATCCCCCCCAAAATATCCCAATCTGCAAAAATCCCCACAAAATATCCCAAAATCTGCAAAAATTCCCACAAAATATCCCAAAATCTGCAAAAATCCCCCCCAAATACCCCAAATCTGCAAAAATCCCCGCGAAAATATCCCAAATCTGCAAAAATCCCCACAAAATATCCCAAATCTGCAAAAATCCCCCCGAAAATATCCCAGATCTGCAAAAATCCCTATAAAAATCCTCCCAAAAGTGACCACTCCACCGCGCCCGGATGGTCAAGCCCCAGTGCTGCCCGGGCTGCGGCCACTTCTGCACCGCTGTGAGTGACCTGAAACCCCAAATCTGCAAAAACCCCCCCCAAATTATCCCAAAATCTGCGAAAATCCACAAAAAATCCCCATAAAAATCCCCCCCAAATACCGCAAATCTGCAAAAATCCCCCCCAAATTATCCCAAAATCTGCAAAAATCCCCCCAAAAATCACAAATTCCCGTCCCCGGATGGTCAAGCCCCAGTGCTGCCGGGCTGCGGCCACTTCTGCACCGCTGTGAGTGACCTGAACCCCAAATCTGCAAGATCCCCCCAAAATATCCCAAAATCTGCAAAAATCCCCACAAAATATCCCAAATCTGCAAAAATCCCAAAAAAATCCCCACAGAAATACCCAAAATCTGCAAAAATCACCCCCAAAATATCCCAAATCTGCAAAAATCCCTGCGAAAATAGCCCAAAATCTGCAAAAATCCCCGCGAAAATATCCCAAATCTGCAAAAATCCCCCCCGAAATATCCCAAAATCTGCAAAAATCCCAAAAAAATCCCCACAGAAATACCCAAAATCTGCAAAAATCCCCCCAAATTATCCCAAAATCTGCAAAAATCCCCCCAAAATATCCCAAAATCTGCAAAAATCCCAAAAAATCCCCACAGAAATACCCAAAATCTGCAAAAATCCCCGTGAAAATATCCCAAATCTGTAAAAATCCTCGCGAAAACACCCCAAAAATGACCACTCCACCGCGCCCGGATGGTCAAGCCCCAGTGCTGCCCGGGCTGTGGGCACTTCTGCACCGCTGTGAGTGACCTGAAACCCCAAATCTGCAAAAATCACCCCCAAAATACCCCAAATCTGCAAAAATCACCCCCAAAATATCCCAAAATCTGCAAAAATCACCCCCAAAATATCCCAAAATCTGCAAAAATCCCAAAAAAATCCCCACAGAAATACCCAAAATCTGTAAAAATCCCCGTAAAAATATCCCAAAATCTGCAAAAATCCCGGTAAAAATACCCCAAAAATGACCAATCCACCGCGCCCGGATGGTCAAGCCCCAGTGCTGCCCGGGTTGCGGCCACTTCTGCACCGCTGTGAGTGACCTGAACCCCCAAATCTGCAAAGATCCCCCCCAAAATACCCCAAAATCTGCAAAAATCCCCACAAAATATCCCAAATCTGCAAAAATCCCCGCGAAAATACCCCAAATCTGCAAAAATCCCCGTGAAAATATCCCAAAATCTGCAAAAATCCCCCCAAAATACCCCAAATCTGCAAAAATCCCCGTAAAAATATCCCAAATCTGCAAAAATCCCCCCCAAATTTATCCCAAATCTGCAAAAATTCCCCGTGAAAATACCCCAAATCTGCAAAAATCAAAAATCCCCCCAAAATATCCCAAAATCTGCAAAAATCCCCACAAAAAATACCCAAAATCTGCAAAAATCCCCCAAAAATATCCCAAAATCTGCAAAAATCCCTGCGAAAATATCCCAAATCTGCCAAAAATCCCCCCCAAAATATCCCAAAATCTGCAAAAATCCCCGTGAAAATATCCCAAATCTGCAAAAATCCCCGTAAAAATATCCCAAATCTGCAAAAATCCCCAAAAAATCCCCACAGAAATATCCAAAATCTGCAAAAATCCCCCCAAAATATCCAAAATCTGCAAAAATCCCCGTGAAAATATCCCAAATCTGCAAAAATCCCCCAAAATATCCCAAATCTGCAAAAAATTCCCCGCGAAAATATCCCAAAATCTGCAAAAATCCCCACAAAATATCCCAAATCTGCAAAAATCCCCCCCAAAATATCCCAAAATCTGCAAAAATCCCCGTGAAAATACCCCAAATCTGCAAAAATCAAAAATCCCGTAAAAATATTCCAAATCTGCAAAAATCCCTCCAAAATACCCCAAATCTGCAAAAATCCCCATAAAAATATCCCAAATCTGCAAAAATCCCCCCCAAAATATCCCAAATCTGCAAAATCCCCCACAAAATATCCCAAATCTGCAAAAATCCCCACAGAAATATCCTAAAATCTGCAAAAATCCCAAAAAAATCCCCATAAAAATCACCCCAAATACCCCAAATCTGCAAAAATCGCCCCAAAAATCAGAAATTCCCATCCCCGCGTGGTCAAGCCCCAGTACTGCCCGGGCTGCGGCCACTTCTGCACCGCTGTGAGTGACCACGGGGGCACTGACCCCAAACCCCCCAAACGGACCCCAAACCCCCCTGGACTGACCCCAAACCCCCTGGACTGACCCCAAACCCCCCTGGACTGACCCCAAATCCCCCTGGACTGACCCCAAACCCCCCTGGACTGACCCCAAACCCCCCAAACTGACCCCAAACCCCCCAAACTGCCCCCAAATTCCCCTGAACTGACCCCCAAACCCCCTGGACTGACCCCAAATGTCCCTGGAGTGACCCCAAATGTCCCTGGAGTGACCCCAAACCCCCCTGAACTGACCCCCAACCCCCCTGAACTGACCCCAAATCCCCCTGGACTGACCCCAAAGTCATTTTAGGGTCCCATAACCCAACTTGGGGACCCTTTAGGACCCCCAGGATCCCCCGGTGACCTTTGGGACCCCTGGACTGACCTCAAACCCCCCCGACTGACCCCAAACTCCTTCTAGGGTCCCATAACCCAACTTAGGAACCCTTTAGGACCCCCAGGACCCCCCTGAACTGACCCCAAACCCCCCTGGACTGACCCCAAAGTCCCTTTAGGGTCCCATAACCCAACTTTGGGACCTTTTAGGATCCCTGGGGACCCCTGGGAACCCCTGGTGACCCTTTGGGACCCCCTGAACTGACCCCAAATCCCCTTTAGGGGACGTTCCTGGTGCCAACCTGTCCCCAAATCCCCCTGGACTGACCCCAAACCCCCTGGACTGACCCCAAACCCCCTGGACTGACCCCAAACCCCCCTGAACTGACCCCAAACCCCCTGGACTGACCCCAAAACCCCCTCCTGGACTGACCCAAACTCCTTCTAGGGTCCCATAACCAACTTTGGGACCCTTTAGGACCCCCAGGACCCCCCTGAACTGACCCCAAATCCCCCCGAACTGACCCCAAAGTCCCTTTAGGGTCCCATAACCCAACTTTGGGACCTTTTAGGATCCCTGGGGACCCCTGGTGACCCTTTGGGACCCCCTGGACTGACCCCAAACCCCCCGGACTGACCCCTAACCCCCAAAACTGACCCCAAACCGCCCCCAGGGGACGTTCCTGGAGTGCCACCCCGACGTGCGCATCGGGCACCGCTTCCACCGCGGGTGTGTCTCCCGCCTCGGGGGTCTCATCTTCTGCCCCCAAACCCCCCAAACTGACCCCAAATCCCCAAACTGACCCCAAACCCCCCTGGAGTGACCCCAAACCCCCCTGAACTGACCCCAAACTCCTTCTAGGGTCCCATAACCCAACTTAGGAACCCTTTAGGACCCCCAGGACCCCCCTGAACTGACCCCAAATACCCCCAAACTGACCCAAAGTCCCTTAGGGTCCCATAACCCAACTTGGGGACCTTTTAGGATCCCTGGGGACCCCTGGGGACCCCTGGTGACCCTTTGGGACCCCCTGGACTGACCCCAAATCCCCCTGGACTGACCCCAAAGTCCCTTTAGGACCCCTGGGGACCCCTGGTGACCCTTGGGACCCCCTGAACTGACCCCAAACCCCCCGAACTGACCCCAAATCCCCCTGGACTGACCCCAAACCCCCCCGGACTGACCCCAACCACCCCGCTGGACTGACCCCAAATCCCCCTGGACTGACCCCAAACCCCCCTGGACTGACCCCAAATCCCCTGAACTGACCCAAACCCCCCCGGACTGACCCCAAACCCCCCTGGACTGACCCCAAATCCCCTGAACTGACCCCAAACCCCCCGAACTGACCCCAAACCCCCTGGACTGACCCCAAACCCCCCTGGACTGACCCCAAACCCCCCCGAACTGACCCCAAACTGCCCCCAGGGGACGTTCCTGGAGTGCCACCCCCCGACGTGCGCATCGGGCACCGCTTCCACCGGGGGTGTGTCTCCCGCCTCGGGGGTCTCATCTTCTGCCCCCAAACCCCCCTGGACTGACCCCAAACCCCCCTGGACTGACCCCAAACCCCCTGAACTGACCCCAAACCCCCCCAAACTGACCCCAAACCCCCCTGGAGTGACCCCAAATCCCCCCGAACTGACCCCAAACCCCCCTGGACTGACCCAAAACCCGCAAACTGACCCCAAACCCCGCAAACTGACCCCAAACCCCCTGAACTGCCCCCAAACCCCCCCAAACTGACCCCAAACCCCCCCGAACTGACCCCAAACTGCCCCCAGGGACGTTCCTGGAGTGCCACCCACCCGACGTGCGCATCGGCACCGCTTCCACCGCGGCTGCGTCTCCCGCCTCGGGGTCTCATCTTCTGCCCCCAAACCCCCTGAACTGACCCCAAACCCCCCTGGACTGACCCCAAATCCCCCCTGGACTGACCCCAACTCCTTCTAGGGTCCCATAACCCAACTTAGGGACCCTTTAGGACCCCCAGGACCCCCCTGAACTGACCCCAAATCCCCCCGAACTGACCCCAAAGTCCCTTTAGGGTCCCATAACCCAACTTTGGGACCTTTAGGATCCCTGGGGACCCCTGGTGACCCTTTGGGACCCCCTGAACTGACCCCAAATCCCCTTTAGGGGACGTTCCTGGTGCCAACCCGTCCCCAAATCCCCCTGGACTGACCCCAAACCCCCCAAACTGACCCCAAACCCCCCTGGACTGACCCCAAATCCCCAAACTGACCCCAAAACTGCCCCCAGGGGACGTTCCTGGAGTGCCACCCCCCCGACGTGCGCATCGGGCACCGCTTCCACCGCGGGTGTGTCTCCCGCCTCGGGGGTCTCATCTTCTGCCCCCAAACCCCCTGAACTGACCCCAAACCCCCTGGACTGACCCCAAATCCCCCTGGAGTGACCCCAAACCCCCCTGGACTGACCCCAAACCCCCCCGAACTGACCCCAAACCCCCTGAACTGCCCCAAATCCCCCTGGACTGACCCCAAATCCCCCTGGACTGACCCCAAACCCCCCTGGACTGACCCCAAAGTCCCTTTAGGGTCCCATAACCCAACTTAGGGACCCTTTAGGACCCCTGGGGACCCCTGGTGACCCTTTGGGACCCCCTGGACTGACCCCAAATCCCCTTTAGGGGACGTTCCTGGTGCCAACCTGTCCCCAAATCCCCCTGGACTGACCCCAAACTCCTTTTAGGGTCCCAAAACCCAACTTTGGGACCCTTTAGGACCCCCAGGACCTTCCTGAACTGACCCCAAATCCCCCCGAACTGACCCCAAAGTCCCTTTAGGGTCCCATAACCCAACTTGGGGACCCTTTAGGACCCCTGGGGACCCCTGGGAACCCCTGGTGACCCTTTGGGACCTCCTGAACTGACCCCAAACCCCCCTGGACTGACCCCAAATCCCCCCAAACTGACCCCAAATCCCCCAGACTGACCCCAAATGTCCCTTTAGGGGTCCCATAACCCAACTTGGGGACCCTTGAGGACCCCTGGGGACCCTCGACCCTTTGGGACCCCCTGGACTGACCCCAAATCCCCCCAAACTGACCCCAAAGTCCCTTTAGGGTCCCATAACCCAACTTTGGGACCCTTTAGGACCCCCAGGACCGCCTGAACTGACCCCAAACCCCCCTGGACTGACCTCAAACCCCCCTGGACTGACCCCAAAGTCCCTTTAGGACCCCTGGGGACAATCCAAGACCCCCCAAACCCCCCGGACTGACCCCAAACCGCCCCCAGGGGACGTTCCTGGAGTGCCACCCCGACGTGCGCATCGGGCACCGCTTCCACCGGGGGTGCGTCTCCCGCCTCGGGGGTCTCATCTTCTGCCCCCACTGCGGCGAGGACGCCTCCGAGGCCCAGGAGGTGACGCTGCCCCGGCCCGAGGGCGGCACCGGGACCCCCCCGGCCCCCGCGCCCCCCGAGCCCCCCCCGGGCCCGCGGGGGACGGAGCGAGGCGCCCACGCCCAGGTGAGGGGAGGAGAAACGGGGGGAAAAACGGGGGGTTTGGGCAAAAAAAGTGGATTTTGTGGGGAAAAAATGGGTGAAAAATGGGGGGTTTGGGGGAAAAAAATGGATTTTATGGGGGAGAAAAGGGGGGAAAAATGGATTTTATGAGGAAAAAAATGTGGGATTTGGGGCAAAAAAAGACAAAAAAAATGGATTTTATGGGAAAAACGGGGAAAAATGGGGGGTTTGGGGGAAAAAATGGATTTTATGGGGAAAAAAAATGGATGTTATGGGGGAGAAATGGTGAAAAAATGGGGGATTTGGGCAAAAAAAATTGGATTTTATGGAAAAAATGGGTTTTATGGGGGATTTGGGGGAAAAAAGAAAAAAAAAAAGGATTTTATGGGGGAAAAAAGGGTTTTGTGAGGAAGAAAACAGTGAAAAAATGGGGAATTGGGGGAGAAATTGATTTTATGGGGGAAAAATGGGGGATTTGGGCAAAAAAAGTGGATTTATGGGGGAAAAATGGGTGAAAAATGGGGGGTTTTGGGGGGAAAATGGGGGTTTGGGCAAAAAAATGGATTTTATGAGGGAAAAAATGGTGAAAAAATGGGGGATTTGGGGGAAAAAAGGCAAAAAAAAAAAGGATTTTATGGGGAAAAAACGGGGAAAAATGGGGGGTTTGGGGGAAAAAATGGATTTTATGGGGGGAAAAAGGATTTTATGAGGAAAAAGCAGTGAAAAAATGGGGGATTGGGGGGAGAAATGGATTTTAGGGGGAAAAAATCTGGGATTGGGGGGAAAAAGTGGATTTTATGGGGGAAAAATGGGGGGAAATGGGGGTTTGGGGGGAAAATGGAGTTTGGGGGGAAAAATGGATTTTATGGGGGAAAAATGGTGAAAAAATGGGGGATTTGGGGGAAAAAAGGCAAAAAAAAAGGATTTTGTGGGGGAAAAAGGATTTTGTGAGGAAAAAGCAGTGAAAAAATGGGGGATTGGGGGGAGAAATGGATTTTATGGGGAAAAATGGGGGATTTGGGCAAAAAAAAATGGATTTTATGGGGGAAAAATCTGGATTGGGGAAAAAGTGGATTTTATGGGGAAAAAATGGGGGAAAAATGGGGGTTTGTGGGGGAAAAACGGATTTTGTGTTGAAAAAATGGGTGAAAAACGGGGGTTTTGGGGGGAAAATGGGGGTTTGGGCAAAAAAATGGATTTTATGAGGGAAAAAATGGTGAAAAAATGGTGAAAAAATGGGGGATTTGGGGAAAAAGGCAAAAAAAAAATGGATTTTATGGGGAAAAACGGGAAAAATGGGGGTTTGGGGGAAAAAATGGATTTTATGGGGAAAAATCTGGGATTGGGCAAAAAAAGTGGATTTTATGGGGAAAAATGGGGGAAAAATGGGGGTTTGGGGGGGAAAAATGGATTTTGTGTTGAAAAAATGGTGAAAAATGGGGGGTTTGGGGGGAAATGGGGGGTTTGGGCAAAAAAAAATGGATTTTATGGGGAAAAAAGGATTTTATATGAGGAAAATGCAGTGAAAAAATGGGGGATTGGGGGAGAAATGGATTTTAGGGGGAAAATCTGGGATTTGGGCAAAAAAGTGGATTTTATGAGGGAAAAATGGTGAAAAAATGGGGGATTTGGGGGAAAAAAAAAGGCAAAAAAAAAGGATATAAATATGGGGGGAAAAGGATTTTATGAGGAAAAAGCAGTGAAAAAATGGGGGATTGGGGGGAGAAATTGATTTTAGGGGGGAAATATCTGGGATTTGAGGGAAAAAAGTGGGTTTATGGGGGAAAAATGGGGGGAAAATGGGGATTTGGGGAAAATGGAGTTTGGGGGGAAAAATGGATTTATGGGGGGAAAATGGTGAAAAAATGGGGGATTTGGGGGAAAAAAGGCAAGAAAATGGTTTTATGGAGGAGAAAATGGGGGATTTGGGGGATTTTTGGGTTTTTTTTCAGGTGGTTTTTTGGGGCGTTTTCGGTTGTTTCGGGGATTTTTTTTTGGATCTTTCGGGTTGTTTCAGGGTGGGTTTTTTGGGGATTGTTTTGGGATTTCAGGTTGGTTTTTGGGTTATTTCAGGGTGGGTTTTTTGGGGATTTGTTTGGGATTTCGGGCTGTTTTTTGGGGTATTTCAGGGTGGTTTTTGGGATGGTTCAGGGTGGTTTTTTGGGCTATTTTGGGTCATTTTCCCCCTCCAGTGCCCGGATGCGGGGGCAGGGCGAGGGCCGGGGTTAGAACAGGGACATTTGGGATATTTTGGGTGATTTCAGGCTGGGTTTTTGGGGATTTTTGGGGTGGTTTTTGAGGTATTTTTGGGTGATTTTGGGTTTTTTCCCCCCCCAGTGCCCGGATGCGGGGGCAGGGCGAGGGCCGGGGATTTTTGGGCGATTTCAGGGACATTTTGGGTATTTCAGGGACATTTTGGGTGATTCCAGGGTGGTTTCTGGGGTATTTTGGGCTGATTTTGGGTGATTTTAAGCTGGTTTCTGGGGTATTTTGGGGTGATTTTTCAGGGTTTTGGGTCGTTTTCCCCCTCCAGTGCCCGGATGCGGGGGCAGGGCGAGGGCCGGGGTTAGAACAGGGACATTTTGGGTGGTTTTTGGGGTATTTTGGGGTGATTTTGGGGTATTTTGGGGTGGTTTCTGGGCTATTTTGGGGTGATTTTTCAGGATTTTGGGTCGTTTCCCTCCCCTGCCCCCTCCCCCGGATGCGGGGGCAGGGCGAGGGCCGGGGTTAGAACAGGGATATTTTGGGTGATTTTGGGGTATTTTGGGGTGATTTGGGGTGGTTTTGGGGGTATTTTGGGGTGATTTTGGGTGATTCTGGGGTCCCTGACCCCCATTTCTGTCCCCCCAGTGCCCGGATGCGGGGGCAGGGCGAGGGCTGGGGTTAGAACAGGGACATTTTGGGGTCATTTTGGGATATTTCGGGGTGGTTTCTGGGGTATTTTGGGGTGATTTTTCAGGATTTTGGGTCGTTTTCCCCCTCCCAGTGCCCGGATGCAGGAGCAGGGCGAGGGCCGGGGATTTTTGGGCTGTTTCAGGGTGGTTTTGGGGTATTTTGGGGTGATTTTGGGATATTTCGAGGTGGTTTCTGGGGTATTTTGGGCTGATTTTTCAGGATTTTGGGTCATTTTCCCCCCTTTTTCTCCCCCCAGTGCCCGGATGCGGGGGCAGGGCGAGGGCCGGGGAGTTTTGGGCGATTTCAGGGACATTTTGGGTATTCCTGGGGTATTTTGGGTGATTCCGGGGTGGTTTTTGGGATATTTGGGGGTGGTTTCTGGGGTATTTTGGGCTGATTTTGGGTGATTTCGGGGTGGTTTCTGGGGTATTTTTGGGTGATTTTGGGGTATTTCAGGGTGGTTTCTGGGCTATTTTGGGGTGATTTTTCAGGATTTTGGGTCGTTTTCCCCCCCCCCCAGTGCCCGGATGCAGGGGCAGGGCGAGGGCCGGGGATTTTTGGATATTTCAGGGACATTTTGGGTATTTCTGGGGTATTTTGGGATATTTGGGGGTGGTTTCTGGGGTATTTTGGGGTGATTTTTCAGGATTTTGGGTCGTTTTCCTCCCCCCCCAGTGCCCGGATGCGGGGGCAGGGCGAGGGCCGGGGATTTTTGGGCGATTTCAGGGACTTTTTGGGTATTTCTGGGGTATTTTGGGTGATTCCAGGGTGGTTTTTGGATATTTTGGGGTGGGTTTGGGGTATTTTGGGTGATTTTTCAGGATTTTGGGTCGTTTTCTCCCCCCCCCAGTGCCCGGATGCGGGGCAGGGCGAGGGCCGCGCGCCCCCCCCGGACCCCCGGGCCGAGCCCATCGACAGCTCGGGGGGGCCGGTGCTGCCCCTGCCCTCGGGGGCGCCCTCAGCGCCCGGGGGCTCCCCCCAGGCCCCGCCAGGGAGGCCCTGGAGAAGGCGCTGCTGGGCCAGGAGGCCGAGAGGTGAGCGGGGGGCGCACCTGGGGGGGTTAAAACACACCTGGGGGCACAAAAACTCACCTGGGGGGCACAAAAGCTCACCTGGGGGGGTTAAACAACCCAAAAAAACACACCTGGGGGCTGGAAATGCACCTGGGGGGCTTTAAAATACACCTGGGGGGGTTAAAACACACCTGGGGGGCACAAAATACACCTGGGGGGCACAAAAACCACACCTGGGGGGCACAAAAACACACCTGGGGGGGTCCAAAACACACCTGGGGGGCACAAAACACACCTGGGGGGGTTAAACGACCCAAAAAAACACACCTGGGGGGCTGGAAACGCACCTGGGGGGCTTTAAAATACACCTGGGGGCTCCAAAATACACCAAACGACACCTGGGGGTGGGGGCTGAACAGTTAAAAAACACACCTGGGGGGGTCCAAAACACACCTGGGGGGCACAGAAACACACCTGGGGGGGTTAAAATGCACCTGGGGGGCTCTAAAATACACCTGGGGGGTCCAAAACACACCTGGGGGGGTTAAAACACACCTGGGGGGGTCCAAAACACACCTGGGGGTAAAAATACACCTGGGGGTTAAAACACACCTGGGGGGGTTAAACAACCCCAAAAACACACCTGGGGGGCACAAAAAACACACCTGGGGGGGCACAAAAACACACCTGGGGGGCACAAAAACTCACCTGGGGGGGTCCAAAAACTCACCTGGGGGGGTCCAAAACACACCTGGGGGGGTTAAATGCACCAGGGGGGGTCCAAAACACACCTGGGGGGTAAAAATACACCTGGGGGGGTTAAAACAAACCCAAAAAACTCACCTGGGGGGCACAAAACACACCTGGGGGGGCTGGAAATGCACCTGGGGGGCTCCAAAACACACCTGGGGGGCACAAAAACACACCTGGGGGGCACAAAAACACACCTGGGGGGGTCCAAAACACACCTGGGGGGTCCAAAACACACCTGGGGGGGCACAAAAATACACCTGGGGGGGGATTAAAATGGACCTGGGGGGCACAAAAAACACCTGGGGGGCTCTAAAAAACACCTGGGGGGCACAAAAACTCACCTGGGGGGTCCAAAACACACCTGGAGGGTGCAAAACACACCTGGGGGGCACAAAAACACACCTGGGGGGTCCAAAACACACCTGGGGGCAGAAAATACACCTGGGGGCGTCTAAAATACACCTGGAAATTACCTGGGGCACCCTAAAAACAACCCAGTTCCCTCCCAGTCCCTCCCACCCCTCCCAGTTCACTCCCAGTTCCCTCCCAGTTCCCCCCCAGTCCCCCCCAATTCCCTCCCAGTGCCTCCCAGTCCTTCCCAGTCCCTCTCAGTCCCCTCCAGTCCCTCCCAGTGCCCCCAGTCCCCCCCCAGTTCACTCCCAGTCCCTCCCAGTTCACTCCCAGTCCCTCTCAGTCCCCTCCCAGTCCCTCCCAGTTCCCTCCCAGTCCCTCCCAGTGCCTCCCAGTCCATCCCAGTCCCTCCCAGTTCCCTCCCAGTCCCTCCCAGTCCCTCTCAGTCCCCTCCCAGCCCCTCCCAGTGCCTCCCAGTCCCTCCCAGTTCACTCCCAGTCCCTCCCAGTCCCTCCCAGTTCCTCCCAGTCCCTCCCAGTGCCTCCCCAGTCCATCCCAGTCCCTCCCAGTTCCCTCCCAGTCCCCTCCCAGTCACTCCCAGTTTCCCTCCAGTCCCTCCCCTCCCATCCCTCCCAGTCCCTCCCAGTCCACCTCCCAATTCCCTCCCAGTCCCTCCCAGTCCCTCCCAGTTCCCCCCCATCCCCTCCCAGTTCCCCGCAATTCCCTCCCAGTCCCTCCCAGTCCCTCCAGTCCTCCCAGTTCCCTCCCAGTCACTCCCAGTGCCTCCCAGTCCATCCCAGTTGCCCCCACAGGAGGAAGAAGCTGCGCTTCCACCCCCGGCAGCTTTACCTGAGCGTCAAACAGGGGGAGCTGGGCAGGGTCATCCTGATGCTGCGTGAGTGCCGAAATCACCCCAAAAACACCCCAAAACCCCCCAGAAACACCCCAAATCACCCCAAAAACACCCCAAAATAACCCAAATCACCCCAAAAACATCCCAAAACCACCCCAAAATAACCCTAAAACCCCCAAAACCACCCCAAAACACCCCAAAAAACCATCCCAAAACACCCCAAAACACCCCAAAAACATCCCAAAAACACCCCAAAAACACCCCAAAAACACCCCAAAATATCCCAAAACATCCCAAAACACCCCAAAACCCCCAAAAACACCCCAAAACACCCCAAAACACCCCAAAATCACCCCCAAAAACACCCCAAAAACACCCCCAGGGACCCCAAAATCCTGGGCAGGTCATCCTGATTGCTGCGTGAGTGCCAAAAACACCCCAAAAACACCCCAGAAACACCCAAAAACACCCCAAAATCACCCCAAATCACCCCAAAAACACCCCAAAAACACCCCCAGGGACCCCAAAATCACCCCCAGGGACCCCAAAAACCAACCCAGGGACCCCAAAACCCCCCCAAAATCCTGGGCAGGGTCGTCCTGCTGCTGCGTGAGTCTGGGCAACCCAAAAATCCCCAAAATCACCCCCAAATCCCCAACCCCCCCCCCCCAAAACACCCCCAAAACCCCAAAATCACCCCCAAAAAGACCCCAGAACACCCCCCAAAATCACCCCAGAACACCCCAAAATCACACCCAGGGACCCCAAAAAACCCCACAGGGCCCAAAAAACCCCAGGGGGTCCCTGGGGGGATTTGGGGGGTCCTGGTCCCATTTTGGGGGTTTTTGATCCTGTTTTTTGGGGTCCCAATCCCATTTTTCGGGTTTTTGATTTCGTTTTGGGGTGTCCTGACCCCATTTTTGGGGGCTCAATCCCGTTTTGGGGGGTTTTGATCCCGTTTTGGGGGTCCCAATCCCGTTTTTGGGGGTCCCTGACCCCATTTTTGGGGGCTCAATCCCGTTTTGGGGGGTTTTGATCCCGTTTTTGGGGTCTCAATAAATCCGATTTTCGGGGGTTCCTGACCCATTTTTGGGGTTTTTGATCCCATTTTCGGGGGTCCCTGACCTCGTTTTTGGGGTCTCTGATCCCATTTTTGGGGGTCCCAATCCCAGTTTTGGGCTCCTGACCCCATTTTTGGGTGTTTTGAGCCCGTTTTGGGGTCCCTGAACCCATTTCTGGGTGTTCTGACCCCATTTCAGGGGTCCCTGACC